>CM052265.1:8447253-8480706 GCA_028455795.1 Lasioglossum marginatum
AATAATTAACGTTCGCAAGGTAATGTGAGGTCTCAGAGACCCCAGCTTCAGATTTTCGAAAAGAATTTTTATATCAATAAAATTAAATCTGTTTGTTTATTTTCTATCCTGTGTTATTCTTTATCCAAAATTTATTAAAAACGAGGCTATTTATGAAATTCATTTGTCGCGGTCTAAGAGACCCCACCTTACTAATTATGTGTTATTAGACCTTACCTTGCGAGGATTAAATAATACATCTATACATAATGGCTTTCCTTTGGTACGTTCGACAAGTGTATAGTATGTTTCGATTTTTCATGATGCCCCATCTCTCATATCTCACTACCCCCAATATCATGCCCTCCAACTAGATAACTACGCTTTTGCTTTAAGAGAGAAGGAAAGAGAGAGTGTAGAAGAGAGGAAGAGACGATATTTATCCCCGCTCAGGTAAAGAAACGTTGGAATCGAACCAGCGAAAGACAGAAAAATGCGCAACAATAGCTCGAATCGCACGATAGCAAGATGTCATTGGTTGCGAGAACTCTGCTCGAGGAAGAGGCAGAGGCGGCAGTGACGGCGAGGGGTGGAGAGGGGGTGGGGAGCACGGGGCTAGAGCCTAGAAGGTTAACAAAATCAATACCCCGGTGGGTGGCAGAGCTAGTGGTGTCGGCTTGCTGGGGGGCTAGGTCGGCCACTGACCTTTATCCAGGCCAACTGCATCATCCCCATTTCTACGCGCGCACGCACGCACACAGACACACACACAGAGAGCCGGGTCGTCTATTTTCACACGGCGAGCCATTTTTGCCGGATGAAAACAATCCGACCGAACGTTCGCGCAAGCTGCCGTTACCGACGTACGTGGTAAATGTGGTGTGTCCGAAACGTGGTCTTGATCATCTACCAATTGCGATCGCTAATTCTCCGAATGAAATATTCAATAGGCCCCTTCATTTTCCCTGCCATGTTGCAGGGAACGCTTTAAGGAAGTAGACTCCTTTTTCCAGGATTGCAAGCGTACCGGATTCGCGTTCTCAATTCTCGATAATACAAAAATGGAGTTTTTCAGTATGCAAAAACGCTAGATAAAAGATCGATCCAGGGCGCTATCGCCCTCAAAAGTCCTATTTTTTCGTTTACGAGGCGTAATTTGCATTAATCGGAAGCATACAACTCCGCATGTAACTATTTTCATAGCTACATGTTGCCGAATAATGCAAATTACGCCTCGTAAACGAAAAGGTAGGACTTTTGAGGTCGATAGCGCCCTAGATCGATCTTTTATGTAGCGTTTTTGACTACTGAAAAACCCCATTTTTGTATTATCGAGAAATGAGAACGCGAATCCCCTTGCAATCCTAATACTTGCACACTGTTTTATTTGTATCCTAACCTTCGGATGTCGGGAGCTGGGTTCATTTTAGCTCCGCGTTGTGAACGTTCCATTCCAATTCTCAGTTTCCAGCAGCCATTTTAAATTAATTCATTATTGAGTCTCTGTACACTAAAACCTCGACTATCCGAACTAAGCAGGGAGACATGACTGTTCGAATATTAGAACAATTACACAGTTTTAATGCTAGTAATACTATAACAATACCTTTTTTTACGCAGGGTTTGGTGCTTTATGCGTATTCGAGAAAAAATATTGAGCGCCCTTACCTGTCAAAAACGCTGAAGATCGCTGAAGTTTAAATACTCGTAACTTTTGAACCAGTGGATTCTCACCGAAATCTGCAGGATTACATTTTAAAATGTTAAAAATTTTTGGTTTCTGTAATTGTAATTCTTACCAATTGCAGTTTCTCCAAATCATTATTACACATCATTTAGTAAATCAATACTTGTAATAGTTGAAGCAAGGTCAGTTTGTTTGGTCCAATTTTCAAAAAGGTATTCTGATTTAACCCTTCGAGGACGACGGCGATCTATGATGGATTTTGTATTATGTTAGGGATGTTGCTGTAATCTTTTGCTGATTCAGACCCTTTGATATTTTCCATAACCATTTTGAAATTCTAGAAAATATTGGGTTGGAACGAAAGTTCGTAGCGTTTTTAAATTAAAACTCAAAGATAAAATTCTGATATTTATAGGTACATAAATTTGTTCAATAACATATTTTCCATTCTCTTCTATTACTTTTTGCCATTTTTTAGGTGACTTATCATGTTATTCAATAAATCTATGAATATATATCTTAATTTTATCTGTGAATTTTGATTTAAAAACGCTACGAACTTTCGTTCTAAGCTAATAAATGATAAAGTATGAAAGTGTGTCGTGTCTAATAATTTGACCATGTATAATCAATTTAAAAATTAACCGATGGGTTAAAGGGCATTCGAATATTTCCGTGGCCACTGTAATTGTAGTGTCGGCAATAGCAATTTATTGAAGGCATATACAAACTTTGACAATCATCGGTACTTCAATACTTTGAACACTTCCCGCGCCGCGCATTACCTCTCCGAAATTGTTTCAACTTCGTTCAATACGGAAATTGACTGTGCCTTAGGAAATGCAAAAGAAAGTCGATCTTTTCAAACGTCTAAAGTAGAATACCCCGTTAAGACGAATCATTAGGCGCCTCTGTTCCGGGAAAGCAAATTGGCGCGACTCTCGGACAAGTTCTGCAGAACATTACACATTTAACCATTAAGGATCATTTAAACGAAACGAAATGGAACTTCCGTGAGCGAAATTGGAACGTCGCGATGCAGTCGCAAAAATTCTTGCCGTCCGCGCATAGCCTTTCCCGTCCTGCATCCCGATCAGGAAACTCGATACATATTTGATATTATTTCCAATCTGTGTTAAACTTACGAATACTAACTTTTTAATATTGACACTTTTATAAAGATCATAACTTTTTAATATTGGACCATACGACCTGAATTTCAAACTGATAGTTAGTAAATATGATCTAAATAAATTTTGAGAAAATTGCAATTCGTTGGAATTACAGAGAAAATGCTAAAAATTGCTTTTTTAAAATTTTTTGAATACATTTTGTAAATCTGTATGGGGCTAGGAAAAATTATTTGATACTTCTTAGTCCGTCTTAAAAACGTGGTATATTAAAAAATTTTTTTCATTTATATAATTATTTACTTTGAAATAACAGTATTTAAAATAAGTGTGCGAAATAAATGATTTGAAATATTTATTTCTTATTTTCATTTCAATAAACTTTGCCCAGGTCTGTCACGAAGAAGCACATAGTTCTATTTTATTCAGAAGCATCTGTTTCGGTGAAGTGACAAATTTTCCGCAGCACATATTTTGAATAACCTCCGCATATCTCGAAAATGTATCACCAGCCTGTCGACCGTAACAAACAAAACGTGTGAACGCGAAGTACAGGCACGGTGGACGAAGTTTATTGCGAGGGAGGATAAATTGCGATACTCGACGAACCGAACGGTCAAACAGGCACCGTTCGTACGCTGGAATGAAACATTTATGCCAGGATAAATGATTCCGCGCCGAGGACGAATCACCGATGCGAACCGTTTCACGATAGGGAGCATGAAATATGAAAGTTCATTAACATAAGACAGAGAGAAAGAGAACGATCGGTTAAAACGAGAGACGACACATCAACATTTTTTGCCGGCGTGAATTAGCATGCTATACACCGGTGACCAACGAAGCTGGTGATTTAGGCCAATGATCGACGACGAGGATGGCGGTCGTCCTTGTTCTAGCAATGTTGTCCTGTCGACGACTGAACCGTCCACGTGACCCGCTTTTTTCTAGGATGTCAGACGGACTATCCTCTCTCTCTCCGTCTCTCTGTATGTATGCGTGTGCATGGCTCTCTGTTTCATTTAAAATCCACACGTGCGAGAGACCCGAATAGAAACCGTTTCATTGACGGATTCCGCTTACGGATAACGCGACGTTGTTAACAGGGAAACGCGGGGATCGTCGAGTTCGCGGAAACTGTTAGCGCAACCTACGAATGCTAATAATGATGTAACCGAGCATGATCCTGCATATCGAATCAACTGGCGATCGGCCGATGCAACAATATCGGCGCTTCGAGAAGTTCAGAGCAGTGTCGCCAGATTAACCCTAGCATTCCCAAGCTCCGATCCGCCACGCGGACTCCCAAGAGGGGGCTCCTCGAGTCCATACTCTTTTTTACTCATTTCTCCCAAGAAAAAATTATTTAAAACAAAAGGTTTAAGCATCTATATTGTATTTAGATGTATATGTATACAATAGCATAATATAAGATAATATACATCAATACTACTCTGAACTCGATTCTTCAGATGACAAACATGAATGACAGGATACAACATTTATAGAATGCTTTTTGCATACATGATTTTTATTCGATTCGATATATTATTATATTTGATCCTTAGTTCTGGGATTATTTGTTATTCTTTGGAGATGAGAGGAGCGTTCGGATCCGCTCGCGTCAGTGTTTTCTATCGCAACAGAACCTTCGGGATATTAAACTATGATGTATAAACGACAATAAATAATTTTTTCAGAATTTTTCACCCAAGAAAAATAGTCCCAATTTCAATTTTTCCAACCTGTGGGCTCGAGGAGCCCCCCCCCCCCCGGAATGCTAGAGTTAAGACTTGTCTCCCCACTCTACTTCCCCTTCTGCGACGCTATTCCCCACGCTTCCGCTATGGCCCGGTCACGTGACGCATTTCGTCCCCGTCGTGCATGTGTCACAATGTCACGTGACTAATTTGCTACCAGCAGAGAGTAACTTTTTCCCCTCAGTTAGAGTCAATTCCACTGATCTGGCGACTCTGGTTCAGAGTCTAGCAAGTTCGAGATGCCCAGAGCTCATCGCTATATGTTATTAAATAAATTATTTAATGAACAAAATGCATGAAAACACCTTTAGTATGGTGCTCTCTTACTCCGATCAGTAAGAGATGACGTCCAACAAGGGTTTTCTGCAAGTGCGCTACCTTACGTTTATTTTGAAAGTGGCCTAAGTCCATTTTCGAGAAAAATCAAGCTAGCAATTTTAATATTTACATTTTTACGTTATCTTTTCATTCTGAAGCAAATTGGAACTAATATATTTAAAATCACAAAGATTTTGTAAAAAGGAAATTAGCTGGTTAATAGAATGATAAAAATTTTTATTTTGAAAGTGGACTAAGTCCATTTGTCAGTTGTTTGATGTTAATAGCTCTGTTTGGGATGAAACTATTGCATCAAGAGGTTCCCAAGGAGTAGCTTCATGTATCTTGAAACATCTTATAAATCTAAGAAATGAAAAGCATATTATAGCTTATAGTGACATGTGTGCAGAATAGAATAAAAATATTAAAGTAGCTTTAACGTGGCTAAAAATTATCCAAACTGTTGAACAATATAATGGAAATCATAGACTATAAATTCTTAGTATCAAGACATTCATTTTTACCGAATGACAGAGATTTTGGCGTCGTAGAAATGTCATTAAAGAAAAATAATTTACTGTTTGTCCCCCAAGATTATTATAATGTTATCAAGAAGTGTCGGAAAGGTAATAACTTTATTTTAAATGAAATGAAACAAGATGATTTCGTATCAACAAGATTTTTGGAAGATGCAATTTTTAAAAGAGTAAAGAATTCTAACGGAGAAACAATAAATTGGTTAAAAATATGCTGGATGCGTTGTTTGAGAAATGAACCATATAAAATTTTCTATAAGATATCAATGGATGAGAATGCAGAGTTTAAAATACTGAATTTATTACCACGTCGGGGTAGACCAAGAAAATTCGAAAATATTGTATTGACAGCACTTTATAAAAATATAAGACAAATTACAACAGCGAATTACAAGGATATAATGGACTTATTGCAATATACACTACCGGAGCATCATGACTTCTTAAAATCCCTCCCGCATACACAAAATGTAAATGAGGAGTAAATTGTTATGTAATTTATATAGTTAGAAGATCTCCAGAATTGCATAAATGGTGTTTTTCAAGTTTTGTAATGAAATATAAAATGAATTGAATATTGTTTTTTCAATTCGAAGCATTTTAAATTATATCGAATGGACTTGGGCTGTTTTAAATTTTATGACAAATCTAGTTGTTAATTTTGAAAGTGGCTCAAGTCCATTCTTGGTAAGAAGACTATTCACTTAATAATTGCTATTATTTTAATAGGAATTGTAAATTTAACTCACTTAGATATACTTAGATATACTTAAGGAGTGTGATACATTGGTATCCTACGTATATTTTTAACTTCATTGAAACGCAAACTCTTAAATATCTCAATTTAAACTTAGATGGACTTAGGCCACTTTCAAAATAAACGGCTCATATGGCTATTTTCACGGAAACTCACAATATTAACTTCCTGCCGTATTTTAATGAGTCAGACTCGTGATGAAGATTTGAAACAAAGTCTAACAAATATTTCTCTTTAAATCAAATGAGATTTGATTCGTTTGTAATCAATATTTAAGCATTAAAATAAATGTAACCATACAAAAAATATAAATTTAGAAATTTAAAGACGCTTTAATCACTGTAACTGTAAAGAAAATGATACGCCAAGAGATTAACTGCTTTCACGTACAACATATGTACTTTTGAGTTATCGATCTTTATTTAAAAAATTATTTCAAGTAACTATCTATGGACTTATTTCATGAATTGATAGAAAATTAGTACCTATTCAATAGACTGCGGATCTTTAAAATGTATCATAAATGTATCATAAAAATGTTTGCATTGATTACACTTGCCACACGAGCCAAATAAAAATTGTGTTCTTCTTTTAATTATCCTATTAAGCTGAAATTAATACATTGATGTGCTTAAATACTTTTTACATGTCCACTGCTTTAAATTGTACGTACCCATTTTTGTCGTAAATGCATAAAATCCGCAGTCTATTAATCAAGAACTACATATGAGGTGCCTAGGACAGGTGAGAACCTTAGCTCGTTTCTAATTATGTTTTATCATGAGCACCTCGAGTGAAGCAGTACGGTAGATAAAATTGCAAGGAATAAACTAATGTAGGATATTGTAAATTGCGTTCGTGTTTGATGCACGATTGCCAGCGAGGTTCAGTGAACGGGACATCGCTCTACAATAACGATAAGGGCCCTGCATATGCACCGCGGGATCGCATCTGCTAATAGAGTAGGGTGACGCGGACAGTCTTGTTCCTCGATGATGAAACAAATGAAAAGACACAGCCAAGATGATCAAGATGAAGACAAATGGTTCGCGGTACTAGGCTCCGATCTCCTAAAAGTAACGCGAGTCAAATCAGTGGAACGAATCGAACTGTCTCCGAGTGTAATAGTCGATAACATGGTAAATTCATAAGAATCGATGCACGACGAGCAACGAGCGACGACCTCGTTCCGTTTATAATACAACCGCGATTGTACGCTTCGGATCCGCAACACCGAGATCTCGCTCGTTCTTTATCTTCTTCTCGACTATACCGATAATTAATATCAATTTTAAGTAACAGCTTCTTTTGATGCTGCCTCTCTCTCCCTCTCTCTCTCTCGACTCGACGCCGCAGAATGACGAAAAATCATCTACGAGATCTATGATTACGTATTCCTAAAAGTCAAGAACATGTGTATGCGTAAATCTTGCTGTGAGTCAGCTGCAATTTATTAACGAAACTTTGAAAATAGGCGGAAATGTTTCGTCCAGAAAGAGTTATGCTAAATCTGACCACATAGCATTGTGAAAGGTATCTTGTTAGCTGTATTTCCATGTACATTTGAAAACGATAAATCTATTAAAACCCTTTCGTGAATCTCTATTGTATTTTCGCCTTAACCCTTTGCACTCCTTTGTCGAGTGTGACTCGACATCAGAGAAAGAAAAATGTAAATGAAAAGGGGTTCTATATGTATTTGGTTCTTCCTTTATTTATTTAATTTCATATATTTTTTAGTTGAAAACAAATATAAGTTCCACAAATACAAATTACAAAAGAGTTTGAGAGAGAGCTATATTTAATATAATTAGTAAACAAAATTGTTTAAAATAAGTAGCAGTCAAGGAACTGTCCTTTGAAGTAAATTTCAAATAAAACACTTGAAATAGTAGGGAGTTGTTGGCAATAAAATTGAAAAATAATTCGGAGTGCAAAGGGTTAATTAGATCGGATGCATATGCGTGCATACAGCTGTATCAAACTCTATCGATAAGTAAATATGGTAAAAGTGTTAACGATATTTCTGAAAAAATCTGATCTTCTCACTTTATCGTGACATAATATCCATATTAGTACAAACCGAAGTCGCCAGATGAGGGGAGGGGTCACGAATTGAGGGGAAAAGTTACCTCTCTCTGCCAGTACCGGATTGGTCACGTGACTGGGCAGCGGCGGAAGTGTGGGGAATAGCGTCGTAGAAGGGGAAGGTAGAGTGGGGACACAAGTTTTGATCTGGCGACACTGGGTTGGGGAGACCAGAGGTAGGGATGTGATCAAGCACCTCGGAAACAGGTTCGAACTTTGATTGATTGAATTCGGCTCTCTATAAGTAACTTCGAAAATATAAATAATACTCCTAACTCGAATCTATGCCAGATAGTTTCGAACCGTGTACAAATACTTTGGTAAATGGAAGTAATACTTGCAAGTATATTCGATTAGAAATTCTCGGATTTTTCTAATCATTATTTTTTTTACTTTTAAAATCAATTATGCTGTCCTTTAATGCAAAAGCAGGAAATATCATGGATAAAAAAGAAATAGGCTACCACCAAGTATTGTGAATGAAATACTATTCTTAAATAGTTACTAATTTAATAAATAAAATGCCTAAAACCCACTATGTGCGATTTTGATTGCCAAGATTCGGGTACGACTTGTAAAAGATTCGATTCCTTTCAACATCGAAGCACTTATAAGTATCTTTTCGAAACTTGTAAGTGCTCATTCCGAGGTTCGATATCAGTTTGTATAAAATGAATACTTTTCAAATATAATCATTGAAACATTATTGCTTTTAAGTAGTAATCGAAACCCATGAAATGAAACTTGGTTATTGCAATTGACTCGGATTCGTGAGTACATATTGAACTTGATCCCATCCCTAACCAGGGGTGTTCAGTCCCTGGTCATCGAATTAGGACCACTCCAAATTTTCATCATTTTTCATGTTTTCCGTAAAATTAAAAGGCCTGTTGAAATTGTAATGATATAGTTTGTTAACTAATAACACAATACACTACTACTGTCCATAACTGTCCTGCCGTTTTCCCATATTCAGTAAAATTTGACTACTCTTACTCTTGACTTTGAATCTCTATGAGCGTTTGAACGATTCAGGCACGACTGATTTTCTTCTTCATCATTTGAACTTCTAAAGATGTCTCACGCATACAACACATCCTCGTCATGTATAAACAATATGTTCAAATGCACTCTCCGACTCCAATCTCACACGCTATCGATACTCGAGCACAAACACTCGCACGGCCCTTAATCGCTCATCGCCCACACAATTCCATCATTATCACATTAGTAACAAATCTACTGCTATGTATACCTGGTTATCAACATATTCAGTAATAATTTGAATGACCAAAAACAATTTCCCATATATGATATAACCATATTGTATTGGGTTGGCAAGAAAGTAATATCGGTATTTTAAGGTGAAATGATGGATGACCTGAAATCGCACTTGGATCAGTTTTTGCCGATGAGGGCCAGAAGTTTTATGAGCGCGGAATTGTGAAGCTAGCAGAAAGATGGCAAAACATCATCGAACAAAATGGAAAATATTTTATTGATTAAAGTTCATTGCTTGAATAAAAAAATTGAGTTTTCCATTTCACCTTAAAATACCGAAATTACTTTCTTGCCAACCCAATATGATTATATCCATAAAAGTGAAATTTTTGTACATGATCCTAATTCGATGACCAGGGGTGTATACATAGGAGACCGTATCCCCGCAGTACCGTGACGCTAAGCACGGTAGACGGAATAAGAAATGACCTACGCAATGAATTTGCTCATTAGTTTCATTAGTCAAAAAAGATACATTGTCCGCATGAAATGCATGAATATCGAATAAGCATGATAATAGACGGTTGATTTATTTGATCGAACACATTTCGTCACGATAGGCTGTGCATCTCGCTGAAAATGGGCTGCTTTTGGGTAATCGAAATGGTGTGGTCGGTCTCCTCGTTCGAAAAACAAGTCACAGCTTCGAAACCGTAGATCCAATCGATCTAGATGATTCCCGCCACTAGGATAGGAATGTTCGCACGAAAGAGCGACTGGTATTCCGCGCAGTCGTTCGACTGGTCGCCAGCCTACGCGGAATCGCCGATTAGCCAATTCCAGTCGATGCAAATGACGCACGATCGTACGACCGCCACTTCCGACGTATTATGTAGATATTCGGCGAACGGAAATTTCGGCGTAGAAAGCTGGTCGCGTAGCGATGGCGTCGGCGTCGGCGTCCGTTCGTGCTGTGCGCGCCTCGCCCCTCGGCCGTTTTGCGTTTCAAATTCGCGCGCTGTGATTCACTCCGCGCGACTAGAACGGTTCCAGAAGCGATGCCAGTGCCAGAACTTCGCGGAATTCTTGAATTTTTAAGGCCGGTGTACGCGGACTTCCGTGAACCGATAGATCGGTCGGAACGTGAACCGCATTTTGTCAAAGCTCGCGCTGACGTTCGAACCGCTTGGACTTTTCAGGAAAACTCAAAGGGCTATGGTCAGGGACATTAACCCTTGTGTAGCCACCGGGTGCCCATTTACTTCAATTTTTTCAACATTTCAACATTTTCAACAGCATTTCTTTCAACAATTTGTTAATGTACCTCTAAAAATATTACAAAATTTCTCTGAATGTCCATTCTTCGCTCGCTAATACATTAGGTCAATCGAAAAGTTCCGTCCATCTAGCGTCGAGTAGCCGTAGCTCGAACTGTCGTTAAGTATAACGTCTAAAGTAAGGTTAACATTTTAGTTTGGACGTCTTCCAATAAAATTCAATACATAAAAATATACGCTTGCATCAATAACATCGTTTTTTCTACATTAAAAATGTTGGGATTTGAGCCAAATAAGCGTCATTTGCGCGAAGTGTTAATCTTTTGCTTCAATTGGAAGAAAACTGCAGCTGAAGCTCATCAAATGATTGTAGATGTTTATAGCGATAATGCTGTTTCCGATAAAACATGTAGAGAATGGTTTCGACTCTTTAAAAATGGTGATTTTACTGTGGAAGAGCGTTCTGGATGGCCGCGAGTATTCGAAGACGAAGAATTGCAGGCATTGGTGGATGAAGATCAATGTCAAACGCAAAAACAAATTGCAGAAGGGTTAAATTGTGCTCAATCTGTCATTTCCGATCGTTCAAAAGCCTTGGTGAAGGTCTACAAGGAAGGAAAATGGATCCCATATGAACTCAAGCCAAGAGACATTGAAAAGCGAAAAACCATCTGCGAAATTCTGCTTGCTGGGCAACAAAGAAAGGGGTTTCTGCATCGTATCATGACTGGGGATGGAAAATGGATTTATCTTGACAACCCTAAACGTCGAAAAACCATTTGTAACCCCGGCCAACCCTCAACATCGATGCCAAAGCGGAATGCCCACGGAAAGAAGGCTCTACTCTGTATTTGGTGGGATCAGAAAGATGTGGTGTACTATGAGCTGTTAAAATCTGGTTAAACAGTCACAGGGGATCTCTACCGAGAACAAATTATCCGTTTGAGCCGAGCATTGCACGAAAACGACCAGAATATGAAACGAGACAGCATAAAGTGATTTTGCTTCATGACAATGTTCGACCTCCCGTCACAAAAGTTGTCAAAGAAACGTTAGAAGCACATCGCTGGGGAGTGCTAACCCATGCGCCTTAAGGTTGGTTCATCTTAGCCAGTCCGGGCCAGTCCGGGCCAGTCGGACAGAACCTTACTACCCTGGTTCTGTATCCAGTATTTCCCAACGGAAATATAAATACTGGATACAAAACCAGGGTAGTAAGGTCGTTCCGACTGGCCAGGACCGGCTAAGATAAACCGACCTTAATTCGCCATACTGTGCCCCTTCTGACTATCAGTTGTTTCGGTCGATGGCACACGCACTTTCTGAGGAACGATTTAATTCTTACGAAGATGTCGAAAAATGGATCTCTGACTGGATAACCTCCAAAGATGACTCATTCATTCGCCGCGGAATTCGCTTGCTGCCCGAAAGATGGGGAGACGTCATCGCTAACGATGGACAATATTTTGATTAGTGTACTTTTTCATTTTGTTTCTTAAATAAAGCTCTACTTTCTGTAAAAAAACGGACGGAACTTTCCGATTGAATATGCAATTTTTCAAGATTTTCGGCCTTTTTACCACTTTTGATCGTTTATAACTATAACTCGTAAACCAATTAATAAATTTCAATGAAATTTTCAGAACATATATAATTTATACGAGTTCACCAAACACATCATTTAAATTTTCGTTATTGGCCCAGCTAAAAAAGTTGTAAAAATCAATTTTTACTATTGTTTTTCACAATTCCGACCAAATGCATTTGTTCAACATATTTTTTAGACATCATTTACTAAACTAATTCTTCTAGCCTTACAGAGAAATTGAAGTTGTTTGGTCCATTCATAAAAAAGTTATTCTGATTTAAAGTGTGTGTGATCGGTTATGCTCCTAATTGTACATAAAACAAAATTGTACCTAACATGTAAAAACGCACATTTTCATATCTGAAACATAATATTGTATTCGTTTGATAGTTTTTACGTTCGCGTACATCCGTACCAGGTCGACCATTTCGGACGAATGTACGGATCTCATGAAAACAATGTCCCAATGTTGTTTTTGTGCGTTCGTTAACCGAGAGAGAAAAGATCGTACACGGTCGAAAGGGAAACCCGTTGGCCCGTTTAACGCGCGTTCATCGTTTAATTACGCAAAGAAATAATTAAGTTATTTTCCGCATGCAACCAACCGAACCGCTAATTAGGCATAACAGCACGCAACTCAAACACAAGAAGCGCGTGTGAGTACATACTCGTCCCGCGGCCACACTTATTTACCGCACGTACCTCTCTTTCGCTCCGGGATTTCAACGTCGTCTCGTGAAGGATATTCGCACATCCTTACATTTATTAACAGCGTACGGTATTTTCCGCGAATGTGTTCGCGTTGACGACGTGAAAAAGATCGTTGAAACGATGTCCATTTCGTCTGTCCACGAACAAAATTTCATTTCAATAAAAGTAATAAATAAATAAACTTATTCGATTATTTATCATTCGTTATCCCTTTCGAGAGAACCTTTATTCGTTATTTACCATTCATTATTTCTCATTCGCGGTTATACATGTGTGATTATGAAAGTGATGCAAGTCAACATTCCAAAGAAATTGATCTTTTTTATTAGTATGTATTACTTCGATTGATTTACTAATATACAGTGTGTCCCAAAAATATTGAACTTTCACAGGGGTGGTTCCGTAGGTCATTTCACGTAACTTTTTCCTGAGCGAAAATTCCGCGTCGACTTTCTTAACCCTCATCCGTCCCTCGTATCAATTTGACACAGTTTTCCCGAAATAAGTTATACTGTTCTGTTATTTGTAGGTAAATTTGTCCGAAACTTGGTGACTTTCATTTTTTTAATGCGAAACATATAACCGCAAAAACCTAAGATGTAAATGTTAACTCATCAATTTGAATGAAAAAAACATCGAAAAGTAACTGTTTGACTTGTTATTTTATCGATTTCTTTTATCACTGTGTCAATTTGATTTAACGAGAAAAATCTTTTAGAGACAAAAAAATACATTGGAATCTGCGGATGTTTTCTCAATTTTTTTTGCCTACTTGGACACTTATATTATTAGATATAAACATAATCTCGTTGAATCATGACCAGAGCGGGCTGTATTTAACCTTCCTCTTTAGAATGAGCCCTCACCCAGCCCAAAATCTATTCAAATAAGGACAAAACACCGATCCCCATGTAAACCCATGTTTCGAACCAAAATCTAGTTACATTTGAGTTCCTTTCTAGTTATATCACGTGAGTACCCTTTCCTCTTAAGGAGTTACATATTAACGAAAAACACGAACCAATTACTTAGAGCACGGCTACAGCCGAGGGACTCTGGCTCGGCCAACGGCAACGCGACGCTCAGCAGGACCTGTCGCGGACCAGGGATTCGTTCGCTATAGGCGCGCGCCGATTGGTCCGTGTTATTTGTTAATAACTCCTTAACAAAGCAGAGGCGGAAATTTTCGGTAAGGAGTTACTTTAAATGACCTACGGAACCACCCCTTTCGAGGTTTACAGTTTACGGACACCCTGTGAAAAATTATATGTATACATATTATACAGGGTGTACCACATAAAGTGTTACAAGCTGTTGTGTCGGAATCTGATGAAGATATCGACCTCATTTTTTTGTAAATTAAATGGTTAAGAGCATTTACAACAAAAATGAACAAGTGTAATTTAAAACAGTGATAATATTAAAAGTGATAATATTAAAAGACTTTAAGAGTATTAATATATTATTTTAACATCCGGTGTCTAGTTATAACCAAAAATGGTATGTTATAACCATGTAATAATAGAAAATGGTTCAACCAAATACTATTCAGTTTAGCGAGAGGTATCACAATAACAAAAAAATCAGTACTACTTTCTATTTAAAAAAATGTTGGGGAATCCCCTTTCCCTCCCAAAAAATTGCCCCAACAAAATGTAATACATACTAAAATATTAGCCCCCTTAACCATTTAATTTACAAAAAAGAAATGAAGTCGATATCTTCATTAGATTCTGAGAAAACAGCTTGTAACACTTTATTCGGTACGCCCTGTATATTACATATTATGTATTATTTGTTTTAATCATTCTGGTACGCCAGGAATTAATGACTTTTTTATGGCAGTGCATTGTGACTAACACTGTGCCCCTACTTCTAAAACGCATACTACATATATGTACATACCTATGTACACATATCTTGTTCTTTTCGGATGAAACTTTCGAAAATGACCGATAGAGAAACGGGAAAAAATGGTTGCACCCAAGTAACCAGGGATAAAAATGCTACTACAAAAGGCTACACACGGGGGTATACACTGCCTGTAATTAAAGCAAGAGACGCACGTCCAGAGAACGTAATTCAGCCCCCCCCCCCTCCCCAAAACGAGTTTTTATTTACCCGCGTTTTTCCGTGACGAGAGACGCCTCTCGAGTAAAAGAAAAATTGAAATCGCAATGCTCTGTCGCCTTAGCAGCGAGAACGAGGCTCGCTTACGGCGGCGACGTTAAGGGGACATTACACTTTCTTCGTTGAAAATTTGAATAATTTTTATGGGACTGATAAAGTAATGAAAAAACATTTTTTGAGTCCATAACTTTTTGACATATATCTTCTTCAAATACAAGAAAATTTTTTATACAATTTTGTAAATGATATTTTATAGGGGTTTTTTGCAGCCTCATGGAAGATGAAAGTCATTTTAAAAATTTTAATCTGCTCGGGTGCACGATTGCGTCTCACTGGAACATTTGAAAAAAAAAGGAATTATCCTTCGAAAAAGTATGGCCCCAGTGTAGACTACTATTATTATTATATATATTATTATATATATTATATATATTATTATTATATATAACTACGATTATTTTGTTCGAGCAAAAATTCACAAAATGGTGGACCTCCGAAGTTGGTGGTCTCAAAAATAGCATTTTCTTCGTAAAAAAAAAAACGTTGAAAATTAAGGAAACAATTAACCAATCTTATTTTTTCTAGTCTATACTGGGGCTTGTGTAGAAGAACATATTAAAATTTCAGACCGATCGGTTAAACGGTTTTTAAGTTATCATGCACGCCGATTACAAAAACGTTGTTTTGAGAAAAACGCGTTTAAAGTTTTGACAAACGAATTTTCACATACAAAATCTACTTACGTTCAATCAGCTACGCCTGCTATAATCGCCTATAACTTCGAAAGTATTTCGAATTTTCCTCTGAAATTTTCAGAGAATATTATTGAAATATGATACTTTCCAATAGGATACTTTCTAAGAAGTTGATTTTTCCGACCCGAGAAAGTGTAATGTCCCCTTAATGTGAAGCGAAACAACTGAAAAGCCAGTAGCGCTACAACATATTTATCCAGACAGCGGACAAACATACTAGCTCGAGTATACCTGGTACCTTTTTAGTTTCGTATACATACTTCGAAAGACATACGAGACACACGTCGCTCGCATACGAATGTCCCAACACTGATCTGACCGATCTCGATCGAACTTTTTCGACTTTTGCATCTACACCAAAAATCGGCGGACACGCGATCGGCGAATGTGGAGTTGTTTAGAAGATGTTTCACGTCAATGACGCGCTCCCACGGTCCAAAGTGGAAACGTATGGGTATGTGACAATATATACAGGGTATCCCAAAAATGTTGTATTTCCTTGAAGAAGTTGATTCCGGAGGGCATTTGAAGTAACTTCTTCCTTTGCGAAAATGTTCTCCGTGACTTTGTTAAGGAGTTATCAACGAAAAACACTGGCCAATCAGAGCGTGGCTACTGCGGACGGATTCCGGCTCGGCCAACGTCAACGCCAGACTGTTCTTCGAAAAGAAGCTTCTATTGCCATTTTAATAAAAAATTAAGCCCTCAGCATTGTATATATTAAAGCAAGGACCAAAAATAACAGTTATTCTAAAATTTTCTACGATAAAAATCATTGATAATAGTTGATTATTATTCATATTTAACATAATCTACTATATATCTAATATAAAAAAAAACATCGAAGAACAAAATGGTTAAAAAATATCGATTTTTATACTTTTTGGTTACAAGTAACAGTTATTATATAGTGTCCAAAAAATTGGATCCCCCTCGATAACTGTTGTCGATGAAGAAAAACTGTTTCGATTGCTCAAAGCAATTATCGATGAGAGAAGTTCATTTCGATCACTCATAACAGTTATCAATGAGAGAAATTGATTTCGGTCAATCATAACAGTTATCAATGAGAGAAGTTCATTTCGATTGCTCATAACAGTCATTGATGAAGGAAATTTGTAATAGTTATCTATATACTGGGTGTCTCAAAATTCTTTCAACATCAATCCGCTCTAGCCGCGCTCTGATTGGTCCGTGTTTTTCGTTAATAACTCCTAAACAATGCCGCGGACGTCATTTTTGCAAAGGAAAATCAGTCGCTTCAAATGATCTCAAGAATCTTCCATTTCCGAATGTTGAAGGAATTTTGAGACACCCTGTATATAAATAACTATTACAAATTTTCTTCATCAATAACTGTTATGAGCGATCGAAATAAATTTCTCTGATTGATAACTGTTATGAGCGATCGAAATAAATTTCTCTGATTGATAACTGTTATGAGCGATCGAAATAAATTTCTCTCACTGAGAACTGTTATAAGTGATCGAAATGAATTACTCTCAACGATAACATTTACCAACAAGAGAACAAATTTTTGGTTACTTATAATCCTTATTTGTAACCAATACGATTTTAATCGATGAAATACTTGTTATTCCATGACTTTTTTCTTTTTGGTTATAACAGGGTCCCTGTATTAAAGTGAAGGAGGAGCTCAAGATAATAGTAAGGAGTGTAGAGAGTAGCTGCCGTTGAGAAAACTCGCACAACAGTTCATATCATTTGCAGTGCAATAAAATTGTTAGTGACTTAGGTGAACTATTCATGCATCAATTATCTATTGCCACGTTTTTCGTTTTAAATCTTACAAGTATTTTCATAGCTATTAAAAATTCACAGTCACAAATTTTCAGGACTATCTGCATAGGGTTGGGAATCTGAATGGGGCTAGGAAAAATTATTTTATACGTCTTAAAAACGTGGTATTTTTAAAAATTTATTTTTATTTAAATAATTTTTACCTAAAACTCGGCCCGCTGTAACGTTACGCGTCATCAAAGTGGCCCGTGAAACCATTTGGGTTGGCCAGGCCTGGTCTAAGGTCTAAAGTCTAAGCCAGTCGAAGGGAAGAAGCGTAGGGGTGCTCGCAGCCGAGGACTAGGGGAATGGCGTCGTAGAAGGGGTAAGGTAGAGTAGGAGATAAGTCTTGATTTGGAGACTCTGGGCGACACTGGTTGCATACAAACTTACCTCCTTTCAAATCGGCAAGCAAGCAGCAGACCGTCGCTGTTCGTGACAACACGACGATCGTCGCATTCCCTTGCACCGCGTTGTCCCGGTCTTCCTCGCCCCGTTCATTCATTCCTCCCCCTCGTCCTCCTCTTCCTCCTCGTCGTCTGTCCACGCGACTTCGTTGTTTGTCCCGTGGCTGACGTTCGGTGTCCGCATCATTAATAAACGACACACCATAGTTACCCGCGATAATATTCCGCTGGACGTTCCACTCAGTGTTCAGACCGGAGAAAATGTGATATCATTATCGGACACGATGGCGAAACGGAACGTCTCATACACGTGACAGAAATCGCCGCCATTCGCGGCTTGTTTACGTCGCGTTGAAGTTCGCGATGCAACGGAAACGGCTACAATAAAATATCGATCATCGAAACACGAAACGACCTGTTCACCGGAAACGACAACTAGGTACACTTGTATTCATCTCTTGTCAGTTTTGTTATTCGTTTGTCTGAAAATGCTGGTGACATCCATATAACAATTGTAAATGAAATTGTAATTGTACTCATTCTGGAATCGATGGTGTGGAATCGTTAGAGCTCTCTTGCATCGTGATAATTTATTATTATATTCTTTATTACAAATGTTCAGTATCTATTACGATAAGTTTAGATATAATCGATGTTTTACTCTCACGCTTATCGGAACACACCCACTCCAAATTCAGTTACACACGCAGAATCTTTTCTATCGCTACGAATCTTCATTGCCGAAACTGCAGTCGAGAGTTTCGACCGTGAACAGAACTAAATATCGTGCAGGCGGTTCTAATTTATACACGATTGTCTCGCCGTCGAACGAGAGTCGACGCCGTTTAGCGTGTTATTATCGCAATTGTTTACACCCGCAAAGACACGGCTGAAAGAAAAATAGTCTCGTGGGTACACCGAAAGATCGCGCTACTCTTCGAGTCTGGTGCACCTAGGCGGCGTGACGTGAACGTGGGATACAATGAACAGGCTTGTTAAAAGGACAATAGCGGCGACAAGGAACAGCAGAGGACATTCTTCCACAAATTGGCCGACGCCGCGGTAAAAACTGGCGTACACCGTACGCGATAAGCGCGACACATTCTCAAGGATATCTGTGAACGTCTCACCAGCGGCATCGCCGTTGCCGCAACAGTCGAACGACATCTGATCTGTTTTGTTTTCTTTTTTTGTTGAAGATCACAATGACGTTTACGTTTCAGCTGCGCGAAATCGAGCACATCGGAGTCAATGGGTGAACAGGAAACACCAATAAGAACGCGTGCGTTTTATATAAAACGAGTCTTAGCGCGCTGCAACGCAATCAAACGGGCTGGCTAAGCGGGTTTTCGCTTTCGACTGAAATCGAATGTTCCTCCGACTAGCCGGCTGGCGACGTGCTCGTGTTAGCGTGTACGTGTCAGTGTCGAGTGTTCGCGCACGCGTGCATCGTTGTATGCGAGGACACGGTGCGGTACACCGAACACGCGCATTTCTACCAGCATTCAGTATCGAGTGTCGAGTATCCTGACACGTAAACCGTAGCCTGTAGGCTTCGCGTTACAAAACATCTAGTAACAACGAGAGTCGACCGATTGTATTACCTGAGTGACACGCGCGAATCCTGAATCGTGTCGTTTTATGCTTTTTTTCGTTTCCTTTCACGGGAATCGTATACTCTTGTTTCGCAGGAAACAAACAGTTACTCCCACGACTAAATTTCAATTTCAAAATAAACGAAAAAATATGAATACTTTGGCTTCATGCTGCAGCTAACACGCATAAAAATTGAAACACTATAGCTATAGCCAGTTATATAAACTTGTACTCCTCTGTTACTGTATGTATCCCTGTCCGGGTTGGGCACATTTCATTTGAGATCAGATAACAAATAATTCATTTAAAATAACGAATTACTTCACAATTACATGTTTGTATCTAATCAATCAATCAATCAACTACACGTTTAGAATTATTCTAGATTGGAAGAAGTGTTTAATTTTCGAATTAAAATTGCTCCGAGTGCAAAGGATCAACATGAAAAATTAATTTTCATTTCATGTTTAAATCAAATAGTTTGATGAATGAGTAATTTATTTTTCTTTCAATTACAATGATCAAATAAAATAATAAATAATTTCACCTCAAGAAGAGATTATTGCAGTAACTAAAATAATTATTAAATTTAGACATGCTAATTTTTTATTAGATTAAATAAGTTTAGCTGCATTCCCTTTTCAAATTGTTTCTTAGTTCACGACATTGATAGAATTTTGGAGAAAAGGAATTATTTGATAAAATGAATGATGAAATGAAAAATTATTTGAATTCCATTTGAAGTTCAAATAATTAAACAATTTAAAAGAAAATCATTTGGCCGAACTAGTGTATGAGAGATCTAGAAAAGACAGTCTTTGTATAATATTTCACCCTGTATAATAACATGTACACTGTAAGCAAAGAATACACATGTTTTCAGTATCTGAAAATTAGCCAATGTATAATGTGTTAATTGTGTACACTACTTCAGTGTAAGGAGACTATTGTTGCTTATCTTTTTATACATTTTTTAAGCTAGGATTTTACATGGAAAAGCTCTGTTACCATACACAAAGCTCTCAGAATTACAAACAGACGTGAATTCATTGCAGCTGAATACATTCAAATAACATATGATATGTACTCTTTCTACATAAAAAAAACCGGCATACAAAAAACAAATGTATAATTAAAGAATATAAAATTTTACTGCTTCATATGTACATAGATCTTATTTCTTATATTTATACATACAAGCACAACATAAAGTTTAAAATACGTATCATTTAGAAGTGCTTGTTCGGTTAAGAATTCATTTACATAATACTTAAACTTAGCTTACTTCGAAATAATTATGTAACTATTTCTTTTCTTCGTTTAAGTTGTACTTTGTCTTTAGTTTGTCTATTTCTTCCATTTTCTTGTCCACGTCGACTCGTTTAAATGCCTTATTACTTTGGTAGTATAAAACTACCAGGTAACGGTTACAAACATTAAAACCACTTAAATGATCGCAGGCATTCTTTGCGTCAAATATATCTTCGTAAACAACAAAAGCAGTTCCCCTTGTTTCAGCAGTATTACCTCTAAAAAATACAGTTTTGTTAATCCAGTTGTATATTCTTAACCTATAAGTTACATTCAAAAGTATTTACACTCTGATTTGTCGAATAGCTCCATATTTTCCGAAGATGTCGTACATTTCTTCGGCCGTAATTTTGTATGGCAAATTCCTTATATACAACACTCTATTTACTTCAGGAGGTAATCTTACCTACGAAGAAACATTTTTGAATCATAGTGAACGTATAGGTTAGGATATTATTAATCAATGTAAACATTGAATATTAACTTATTTACTTACGTTAGCTCTCCGTTGCAGCATAGCCATAGTCATGTTTGAAAATTAGATTTGTTTTCACACTTAATGAAAATAAAATTAATGTTTTGTTAGGTACGCTGTTTTACACCTTCGCTATCAAATCAACACAACTTTATAGGATAAAATACGATACGAGTATTGAAAACGGACAGAGTGTGAAGTTGAGTTACGTGACATTTCTACGCCAGATGGCAGCACTAGACTACTCGCGTGGCGGTTGATTTGAATCGAACGGACTGAAAGAAAAGAAAGCATTTCGGAAGGACTTTTTCGATTCTTGTATACAGGGTGGGTTCACCAGATATTACCACCTCGATTTTCGTCATTATTATTCGTAGCGAAGAATGTTTATATAGGGTTGAATGGTTTCGAGAGATACATATTTTGGTTTGTGAGTTTTTTTGTAGGTAGAAAAGATGCATAGAAAAGATATGAAGATCATCAGTATTTTTCTAAATGGGATCGTATGTTTTTTCCTGTACCAATCGATGAAACTTCATATTCTCTACAAAAAGGGATTAACCTATTAATATCAAAAAACCATTAGTTAAGGAGATATTTTAATTTTAGTGTTGTTACGAAATTACAACTCTCTTGATAATGTTATGAATTCAAATACCTTATGGTCATTCTTACATGATTTGTCATTGCATATTCGACAAACAATGTGGCTCCAACAGGATGGTTGTCTTGCACATTATGAAAGAATAACAAGAAATGCATTAAATCAAATATTTCCGAATCGTTGCATAGAACGAGGTGGTCCCATTCATTTTCTGGCAAGATCACCTGATTTAACACCCCTCGACTTTTTCTTATAGGGTTACTTGAAAAATAAAGTATACGCTGAGGCTGCGACTACAATTGCTGATATGAAAGATTGTATTATCACTGAATGCAATAACATACCACCAGTTTTATTACATAATGTATAACAATCATTACTTTCTCGATTCAGAAAATGTCGCGATGTATACGGTCGCCACATTGAACCATTTCTGTGAATAAAATCATTATAACATTATTAAGAGAGTCGTGATTTCGTAACAACACTAAAATTAAAATATCTCCTTAACTAATGGTTTTTTAATAAATTTTTGTAGAGTATATGAAGCTTCATCGATTGGTGCAGGAAAAAACCTACGATCCCATTTAAAAAAGTACTGATGACTCTTCTACGCGTCCACCTACAAAAAAACTCACAAACCAAAATATGTATCTCTCGAAACCATTCAACCTTGTATAAACATTCTTCGCTTCGAATAATAATTATGACAAAAATCGAGGTGGTAATATCTGGTGAATCACCCTGTACAAATAATTGTTTGCGCGAATCGTGTACTTACGAGAAACTATTTATTTATTTTCAGTTGATTTTAGATCCGTATAAAGCAAATTCTGATAAAATATTAAAATCAATTGTTAACGATTTTAATTAGGAGTAATAAATAATAATGATGTAATTAGTAATTAATTAACAATTTCAGCAATAACTCTAATGATGTTGTATTATACGGAAAATAATTTTTACAGGAAAAATATAATTACAGAAAATGATATTTATAATTTTTATTCGTGGCAACCATAATCCGAAACAAACAATTAAATATGGTATTAGTAATTGGCATTATTTACTTGCAATATCATGAGTTTCTTTTTGAGTATCAGAATGAAGTGAAGTGAGTATTACAATTTTTAACATTTACAGATTACAATATTTTTATATAGAATATGTTGATTTTTACGACCGCGCAGTTTACAAACTCTATCGATTACAATTCGTAAGAATTATTTAATAATAACTTGACACATCAAACATTTAAATCGGAACACGTCGATTTTAAACGTCTGTTATTTTCTGGACATTCGTATTCAGTATATAAGAAGTATGAATAATTCATTCATCAAAATAGATATTGCTAGTGGAATGAAGAGATGGCACAGCAGACCAATGCCTGATTGCAATTAAAACCGTCAGACATCTTCTACGAAGAAAAATTTCGTTAATTTCTTTAAACTTTGTTGAAAGCTGCAATGTCTACGCTTTGAACATGATCTTCGATTTGTTGAATCTCTTCTGTAAGCCAGTCCACTGAAACTTTTTCATCTTCTACGACACAGGAGATCTGAAGTTTGTGAATACCATAGGCCAAGGGAACAAGTTGTGCTATAAGAAAGTAATTTCTTGAATCTTGACTTCCAATTAGTAATTCACTTATTTCAAATTGGCAACCTACCAGCTCCCCATAGAAGACCATCAGTTTCAATCTTTCTTACTTCAGTTTCCATTTGTTTCATATCAACATCACTACCCCATGGTTTCACATCTAATATGATGTTTGATTTTGCAATTAAAACTGGTTCTGTAAAATGATTACTATGTAGATATGAACTAAAATATTTACAATGTAAATTTAACCCTTATGTAGCCAACCGCTACCGGGTATCCGGGTACCCACTTACTGCATTTCTTTCAATAACTTGTTAGTGTTCCTCTAAAAATATTATAAAATTTTTCTGAATGTTTCTCGCTAATATATTAATTTATAGTCTTAAAATGAGAATTTATGCAAATATGTTAAATACAAGGGGTTTTAAATTATCTATACATTTTGGTTGGCTACATAAGGGTTAACATGAACGATGCCACATACTTTTTGATTTCTTTGCAGCATATGCAGCCAATCTCTCTTCTCTAATTCTTGCAGCTTCAGCATCTTCTCCCTAACAAGTCAAGTATATAAACAGTTTACAGTACATACTACAAGTAACAATTTAAACTTCACTAATTATACAATAGTCTGTGTCAAATTAATGCAATGAACATAAAAATATATATCTGGAGGTACTTATATTCTGGGAATATCTGGTATACTATGTTTGATAAATATCGTATAAAATTGAACATTTTCGCATCCTATTTGAAAAATAAACATATGAAGTGTATTAAATGTGTCATGCAAAAATGATTTCAAATATTCTGTAGGGGGGAAATTAACTGCTTAGTGTCTTTCGCACTATCTCTGCCCACTTGCCTCTGAGTCTGAACCAAACAGATCGACATCGTTGCCATCAGCAGCTTTTTCTTCTGTTTGTTTTGGAGGTGGATCAGACTGTTCTTTTGAAATTTGATTATAGTTGTCTTCAAGGACTTTCACTCGTATCTCCAAATTGTTGATGGCACTCCTTAATCCTTCAATAACTGCTGAAACAATTGTTTGATATAATGAATTCTGTAATTTTTATTTAAACATTATACAATATTCACCTCCGTCTAAATTATCTTTCGTGTTTTCAGGAGGGTTGATAAGTCCTGTAACAACTGCAATATTGTCCACCTGTAAAATAATCGTAACACAATAACTGTAATGTAAAAATGCTATTATATAACTTCTACGTAATTATATATGTAGTATACCCATAGATTTGTATTAATATCGGATATTACATTAGTAAGCAGAAAATTTGTTATGTAAGGGTGTGCAAAGGGTGCAGTACTCACATACTGTAAAGATTCTTTAATATATTGATGAGCCTTGGCGACTTCAATGGCTAAACTTCCACCAGCAGAGAAGTTTGGACTAGTAGTTTGTTGATTTTCCTGTATCCACTAATATTAATAAAGATCAACTAAGACTAAACTGATGGTTATAAATAATCTAGAATCATACCTCCACTAGGATTTATAAATAATATCAATTAAATTAAAACTGTATGAAATATGCTCCAATACATATTATGCATTTCATTTTTAAATATTACATATTTCTTCTATGAAATTCAATTAAAATGTTCATTAATAAAATCAATATTTCATTGTTATGAACAGTTTAATTCGACTAAGTGGAGATAGATAGTTTATGCTAACATTGAAAACATAATAGGTGCAACACACACTTTTATAGTATTAAAAAGTACTTCCACATGTTCACAACAAACGTTTGTTATTACTAGATGTAAGTCTGTTACAGATAAATTTAAATCACAAATGAAATGTAATTCTTACAGTAAACTAACATGCACAAATGTATGGGGATATCATGCAAAGCAATGTATTGTAAGGAAGCAATTATGAACATAGTATTGTTGTTTACCCATACAATATGGCTGAGAATCAAGGTAATAGTAAATATGTAGGAGGTACTTAATTGCATGGCAATCACTGTATGTTAACAGTGAATAATACAGAAAAATAATGTTTAATAAATATTTCAAATACAATGAGCAGATTTCTATAAAGATCTAAGCAAAAAAAAGATGCATATTGCAATGAACTTAATAAAAATTTTGTGACTATTACATGAATACACACCAAAAATTAAATAGCATTTATTGCAACATACACCTCGATACATACTTGCTGTTCCTTCCGCACATGTGGTGGTAAATATCCTTTTATTTCCGTAGTATCGCTTCTTTCTTTTCCTCTATTTCTATGTCTTGTTTCTGCTTTATTTTTTTTCTCTTTTACTTCCTCTACATTATGTTTCGTAGACGTATCACTCGACGAAATACCATCCTTCTTTTTTATGTTATTTCTTGTATTTTCAGATTTTTGCTTTTCTTGTATATTTTCATTCTTTTGCGTGTTGTATTCATTCTCATATTTATTTGATTTGGACTTATTTGTTTTATGATTTTTCGAAGTGTCGTTCGGAATGTTTTCAAAAGTTACTAATTTATTGTCTTTAGTTTTCTCATGCTTTGTTTTCGATTGGGGAAAGTTGTAATTCAAAATAGATTCATAATCATTAGTTACAGAATTTTCAGATTTCAAGGGGCACCTTTCCATTATTTTATGAGGCACGACCTTGAAACATGTTTCAAGCTATGCAAATGAGAACCGTTTTCTCGCAATTAATACGAAAAGTACAAACTAAATAAGACACGTTCCCATTACATGCTGAACGCATTTTTTTATGATTGCTACAAAATCAAATGCATAGAAACCAAATAGTTTTAGTATAAATTGCATGCAGTTCCCTGATTTTATCGATATGTTATCTATCATGTGAAACTATGTGCTTTGTACCGCTATAAATATAAATATTTGAACAAAAAGTTTCATTATGAATTATATGTATGTTTCTATTGCACTAATATGATATATTATCGTAAAACGATATACGAAAAGAAAATACAAGGGTATATATGTGAATTACATGAGGTATGTAATAACTCTAAAGGGAATTAAGTTTTTATTTGAAAAATAAAATTCCCAACACCTTGTGATGTAAGAAGCAAGTAAGAAACAGTGTTCCCTATCACCAGATATTCCCTGAAGTATATGTTAGAAGTGTTAGTTTTCAGTTAATAGAAAAAATAAACAACAAAAACATAAGGCAAAATGAAAAGATGTAAGTAAATTAGCTGTAGATGTTGGAGCACAAGTTTGAAGTTTTTCTGTTTATAAACATACTTGTAAACGTAAATATTTCTAAGAGTTTTTGTACAACTCTATTCTTATAAAAATCGTATATGACTTTGCGTCTAATATATTGTATGTTTAAAAACATCTCCCTATCCCTGTTAGCAATTGCCCCTTCAAATTAAGTAACATAAATCAGTAAATCGAGCGACAACACTTACCTTAGCCATTGATTCAAAATATAGTCGTTCCGCTTTGTCATATGATGGCTTGTCGAACCATATTTTCTCTTGTGCTAATGCCGATTTTTCCATTTTTAATTTGTTTTATTTAACAAGAGTACAAGTTTCTGCAACATGAAAATTAACTCTTTGAGTATGGAAAATAAAATTATTAAAAACATTCGAATCACTTGTATTTATTATAAATACAATTATTTCATTAAAAAAATACAAATACTGTATAACAATGAATATAATAACAATACAATTTATATAATTCATGTACGTATACACTGATGTGCAAAAGAAAGAAGCACGTAAAGGCAAGAAAAGCGTAAAAAATCAAATAAGAACAAAGTTTTGAAAAAGTTCTGAGAATATATGTGTTATTGCGGATTATCTGATACTTTAAATGCAATAAATCAATCATTGTACAATACAATTTCTACATAAAGTATCACTTGTCATCATATCTTATAATTATGCTGGGTGCTTCTTTCTTTTGCACAGTAGTGTATGTATACTGTTACATAGGCGCTCTCGTACTTTAGGCATGGCTATAACAAAAAAGCTTTATTATAGACAACATGTTCGCTTTATTAACAGACGAGCAGCACTTATCTATTGTATCCATTCTCCACGATATCTTTCATCTATCTATATTCTCTATTTATATTGATTCTATCAATATTGATTCTATCAGTATTGATTCTATCAATATTTATACATACATGTATTATATACACGTATATAAATATAGATATATGAATTCATGCAATCGACAACTTTTAAAATAAATACTAAATGCTATCATGAACTATCCTCGTCACTGCTAAAATATTTAGACTTGAATGAAGGTTTCTTTAATAGTTTATAATCAGGTAATTCTAATTTATATGTTTCTTTCACTGGCATATCTCTATCTGATTTGTTTGTTATTTCATTTAATAAACGATAAGTATCTTTTTTGCTTTCAGTCTTAACTACACACGGATATATTTCCAATGCCCTAAAATATTGAAGAAAAGCTGTAAGTTCACTGTGAGAGGAATGGGTGGAATAACATATGTTAAAAGTTCTTTCTTGAACGTCATCCCATGTTCCTACTACGTTTGTATCTTTTTTTCTCCATTTAAGTGCGGATGGAATTATAGTTAAGATATTTGCACAGCTTACATCGGGTCTACAATATAAACCTGGTGAAGAAAATTTGTTGGTACATGCATGAATTAGGGTACTATATGCGTCGTTTGAAATATAATCGGATAATTCTCCAATTCGACGGTAACTATTATATACGGAATCTTTTACGTGAATTTTCATATTTAAAAGTTTAGAAAGTTCTACAAAGAGAAACTCAGAACCATAGTTGGCGGAACACTTCAGAATAACAACATTCCTTGGGTCTTTGTTTAACCATTTTTTAATGATACATCTCATTTTAATCATACATTCTATTCTAGTGGGAAAAGAAGGAAAGTCATTACTCAAAAAAGTTGTATCGAGATAGATTTTAGTAAAAGTTCTAGGCACTGATTTTGAATTTTTATGATAATGTAGACCCTTCAACTTTGGAAAATCAATAGGATTAATACGAAAATCACCGGTATATAACACCGATATATCGTTTCTTTCAAAAAGGAACATTACAGATCCAAGACAATGTCCTGCCGAGACACATGTTACTGTAATAAGGATTTTATTTTCATCGCGTAGCTTATAATCGATAACAACAGGTTTATCGATGTCTATTATCCTTACACAAGAAGTTTTAAAATTAAATTTATTTTCTAGTAATGCCTTTGTAATGGGACTACAATAAAGATATTTACTATGCACATTCAAATGTTCAAAAAAAATGTCTGATAAACCCTGCATATGATCGCAATGACAATGACTGAGAAAGAACACAGAAGATGCTAAGTTTTCTTCGTCAAAACGATCCACTGAGATTCCAGGTATCTCCTTAATAAGCCCAAGAAAAGTTGACATTCTGGTATGATGTGATGTGTTCCTGTAATTTATAAATTCTATTTCAACTACACCAATATTCCTCTTGAAAAAAGTCATTGCACTTGATTTTAATAGATAAATTCGAAAATATTCTTTCCATTATTTATCCTCATATTATTACCGAACTATTAAAATTTGTATTATTATTTTAATTTTATGAAATATCTTTTAATATAAAATCATTTAAATCATTATTTAAACAAAAGAAAATTGTTATCAAAAGTGACAAACAGATGTTTGAAACTGTGAAGAACAAGAGTTCATTCTTGAAGGTTATAATCGTAAATTAGACATATATTACATCAATGAAACAAAGATTTTAAATAGATTGTTGTCTACAAACCGATGATCCAACGATTTTTACAGCTGTATATGAACAATCAGTAAATTTTGTAGTGAAACTTTATTCGCACGAATCCGCCATGTGCCGTATTGATCGATTAGTTCAGTAGTTATATACTAAAGTACAATTAATTCAATATTCGTAGTTCTTGCATGTCAATTAGTTTTACAAAACAATTATAAACCACATGAATAATATTAAATATACCTTGACTCGTTACAGATTGTCAGATTGATGCAACAATTGTCTTCTAGCCAAACTTTCAGTAAACCGGATATAACGTGCCAATTAAAAAGAAATAGACACAATGCAGAACAAACACTGCTGCAAGATGTCACTAGTTTGATCGTGTCATTAGAGACAGAAAGTAATGAGAGTGCTCACTATAATTTTTAGCTTGGTTCAGACCACAGACGAGGTATAAGAGTAGACCAATCACCCAATGTATTTTTCTGTCTCACGTTCGGGAGGCTCTAGAGCTCCCTTACCATTCCGTATCACATCCTATCGTATCGATCAAAACTAATATTGTGGAACTTATATTCTACAACGGCGCCACCGACTAAAGGGTGTGGATACGACTCGCGTGTGTATTTGTTTCACACTTACACACCGCTAGATCCACGTATATGTACACGAGGATTGCAAGGGTTCAGTATCTGCGAAACCATTTCTCTATAATGCACATTTGGGGCTTCTACGTAGTCACAATCGCTAGATAAAAGATGAATCTAGCGGGGACGTATCCCAAGGTGGCCTACTTTTGCGTTTTCGAGGCGTAATTTTCATTATTTGGCGGTATATTGCTGTTGTAGTTTTATGAAAATGTATCACTCGACAGCCACGATAGGCGGCAGCACTTTCGCTTGTCACATTGCTTCTCGCGGCTCCGCAACATGCTGCCGAATAATGAAAATTACGCCTCGGAAACGCAAAGTAGGCCACCTTGCGATATGTCCCCGCTAGATTGATCTTTTATCTAGCGATTGTGACTACGTAGAGGCCCCAAATGTGCATTATAGAGAAATGGTTTCGCAGATATCGAACCCTTGCAATCCTTGTGTACGTATACGTGGATCTAGCGGTGTGTGAGTGTGAAACAAATACACGCGCGAGCTGTGTTGCCCTTGACAAAAGAGAAATACATCTCGTTCACAAAACATGTCTCTGTCGAGAACGCGGAAAAGAGTTACGCGAAGTTGATAAAATTCCGATTTATCGCTTCGTTCAAGTTCTCGAATTCGAGTCTGGACAAGTTATCGTCGTATTTGGACAAAAGTAAATTACGCGTTGTAGGAGGTGAATTTATGCATCTTTCCGACAACGATTTCGATCTTTTAAACAAAAAAGGTGTTTTTCCGTAAGACTATATCTAGCGTTGTACAATACATATCTCGTCCATTTTACTGAAAGGGGTTAATTTCAGTCTGTTTTCAAATTTCTTTGATAAATTGTTAAATAGGACAGAGGTGTTTTTTTGTTCGGATTACCTCCAGGTGCTCGTTTCGGGTCGGGCGTGAGCACCTCGGGCGTGAGCACCCGTTAAACTTTTGGCGGCTGATAAGAGCTTTGAGAGAGAGGAGGAAAGGAAGGGAGCATTTTGTCCTAGACTATCCTAGACTCGCTAGAGGATGTAGGATTGGCGGTATATACTCGCAGTTATTATGAAATGACGGTTGGGTTATACTTTGGCGGAACGAGCAAGGTTAAGAGACACACTAAACACAACGTGGAGTAACAACCTTTCCACTCGGTGGTCGGAAGTCGAGAGAGCGAGCGGTAGGCTCGGCGCGCCAACCCCCCACTCGAGACCATAACGGAGAGGGGGAACAATGTTCCCCACAGACTCCCCCCGAGTGAAAACGGACTTTATTAACACATATTATCATTAAACAATATTTACAAAATTTACAAAAATGCACCATGTGCAAAAATGTGAGCGCGAAATGCGCAGCTCACAACAGACTCCAACAACCGAAAATATCGGACGCGCAACATACACACATACTATGATCAGCGCCGGAAATGCGCAAGACACCAATACAAAGGGTGCGATCATGTGCAAACGGGATGCAAACGAGGCATCACACTCCAAAAATTTGCGACAATGAAGCGTTTGCGCGAGCTTGGCGCAAACGTAACAGACTTCCGCGAATATGTTCGCAACGCAGGACGATCCCGGCCAGAAGGGTCGGATGGACCAGCAGTGCCCGACACAGCATCATCCGGAAACTCCGGAACAAAGAAAGCCGGTTTCACAAGGTCTGAGGAGACAGTGCGCTTCTCTCCATTAACATCTATTTGAAAAAGATGTTCCGAAATCCGCTCAAGAATCTTGTGCGGTCCGGTGTAAGGTCGCTCTAATGACTTTTTAGCCATATGGCGTAAAAATACATGCGTGCATGACCGAAGGTCCTTAAACATAAACGCATGCGTCCTACAATTGTGCACAACGGGCACAGGACGCCCCTCGCGCATGTACTTCTTGAATTCTTCAAGGAAGACATTAGGGTCCGGCGTATCATGGTCGGGAAGAAAAAATTCTCCCGGTAAACGCAGGGTCGAACCAAACAAAAATTCCGCAGGAGACGCATTTACATCTGCTCGCACATGCGATCGCAGTCCCATTAATACAGTGGGAAGAACGCGTGTCCACTCCTTGCGGGCGTGGCACATAATTGCTGCTTTAAGGCCAGAACTTGATCATAAGTCCACAGGCACGTAGTTATGTTGTGCCGGAGGTCGTACAGATACAAAAGAAGCATGTGCCAATATATGATCAGATTGACCAAGACATGGTAGAATTGTGTGCTGAATTCGTAGATCAGTCGAATCGTGACACCCTAGATATGGAGCTATTAGCAGAGTGGGTAGTGAGAATGACCTCGACCTAGGAACCTACTGACCCAGTAGACACGTGTGAATTGTGGGATGGAATAGACATAGAGGAACCACTAATGGAAGGGCGATTGCAAGTGTGGCGTAAGTTGACTCCAGCAATCATTTGCAACCATGCTATATCGACAATCCTATCGACCCATTGTGCGTTGCCAAGAGACATGAACAGATCAAGCCCATTTAAGGTTCTCCAGGCTATCGGTAGAGTAACGAGCTAAATTATGGCGTTATAGTAGGAACGACCGTGAAGGCAAAGGAGCTCGCAGCAGCATTGTTGGAGGTAGGGGAGTGTAGCAATATCAGCATATACCACCAAGCAACACCACAGGCTAAGTCAATAATATTAACCCCTGATTATGACTTCAGGGAAACAAGTAGAACGCAGGATTACAACCCGGGTAAAAGAATGATCTACGAAGTAGCTCTACGCATGCCGGTGCGAGAGAGCACGCTAAACGCAAGGTATCCTCCGCCTGCGCAAACCATAGCGCTGGGTCACCGCGATAAAACGGCGGAATCTTCGGAACACGGTAGCTATCTACGCGGCCCGCTCTCGGAACGCTGCTATCCGGAACAGGATTTGGATCCGTCATGATGCTAAACAAGTGTCACCAAAAAATAAATACGCAAATCGCGTGGAACAACAGCCGAATCGATCAAATCAACCGCTACTACGCAAGAACGCGCGAAAACAATATGGCGGTAAGAACTACGTCACTGCGCGAAGACGAATGCACCTGAGCACTAACCAAAATAGCGGCTAAACGACGCTAACGCCAGGGTAGTTTCACTCTAATAGGAGAACTGTTAGCAGGAATTTAATACTGTAACACAAAATAAAGATGTCACTACTTGCAAGAGTAATTCTCAAAGTGTCTGCCAGATGGAATTGATGGCACTATTTTGGTGCACGTTGTAAACAAAAATATACGATCTCGATGTATTAGATTGGAAAGAAAGTTCTTGCGGTTTTTAATTATTAACTCCAAATGCATATATCTCAGTTCAAACAAAACTTTATTAATCAAAATAAAGACCATTGTAA
>CM052265.1:8480806-8496005 GCA_028455795.1 Lasioglossum marginatum
ATGAAAAAGGCGCCGGTGACGGTGGCTTCACGCAATCCAGCGACGAATCCCCGTAGGATCTCCCTGCCGCCGGACAAGAGGAAGGCGCCGGTGACGGTGGCTTCACGCAATCTAACGTCGAAACCCCTCTCGGACCGAGAGTTCATAAGGAACGCAGCAGCAGAACGGCCAGAAAGACCATGCAGTCTCGCTTCCTTATTACGAGGCTGGAATGCCTCGTTGACCAACAATCAACGCCAGAATTCCGACAATGTCGGAAGAAAAATTACCGATCACGTCGGGGTCACCAGACGTAGGATTGGCGGTATCTATACGCCGTATAGTCTGCGCCTACTCGCAGTTATTATCAAATGACGGTTAGGTTATACTTTGGCGGAACGAGCAAGGTTAAGAGACACACTAAACACAATGTGGAGTAAGGTAGGCAGTGATGTGATACGGGGCGCTTTTTTCGCGCATGCGCGACGATCTCAGTCAAGTACGAAAATCGGGTACCTTGGCACCCCGCTAATTTCTAGCCTCCGCTAGACGTTCCCGCCAATCATACTCCCCCACTATTTTCCCTCCAATAGTCCCCCACAAACTTCGGACGCAGATACGTTCCTGCCGAAACTCGCGCATGCGCGAAAAAAAGCGCCCCGTATCACATCACTGCAGGGGCTGGCAGTCTTCAATAGTATCTCGTCGGTGCTTGTGATCATTGTGATGTGATCATCAGTGATGGCCAGTGATCGCGTTCTTTTTAGTTTCCGTGACGCAGCTGTAGAGGACAGTGCAGTGAGTCATTTTCAAAATGGCCACCACTAGTTGTTGAGGGTTTTTGACAATTGTAAATTAATTGGAAGCGTTATTTCACGTGATCAAGAGTTTTCCGTGGTACCTTTTTTCCAAAAATATAGACCTTCTAACACGCGAAAACCGATCAAATGGTTTTGTATCGTTTTGCTGGATGTGTTCGTGACTGATCGCGTTTCTCACGAGTCGAAGCGCGGAAGTACAAAACAACCATACAAGTAACTGTCAAAAGGTTTTTATGTGGAGACTGTTGAATTAATATAATTCGTTAGTATAAACGTTGATGAATGTCTGAGACCGATACCTACGATTCGGCCGACGAATACACGAGTCTCATGGACGGTCACGTAGCAGAATCACGTTCAGATGACCTGGGGTTGGTCGCAGCTCGGAAAAGGCGTTCGCAACTTAGCAATGACGAGGTAAACCAACACCATCTGATAGTCTTTCATTTTTTCAAAACTCTGTAAATAATTTAATTGTAGTCTCTTGACGAGTTGAACCTCGATAACTCGAAAACTTCTACGAAGCAACAATTTTCTTCATTATCTTGCGTCCGATGTAAAAACCTATGAAAATCGAAACATAAACTTATTTTAACTCGAATAGTTCGTCGTGTGTTTAATGTTAGTTTATCTCTGCAAGCCGAAGTTCACTTTTGTATGTTTTATTACTGTTATCTTGAAAAATAAAAAGAACAATTTATATCTTTTTCTATGCCTCCGCAAGTAGAAAAATACATATCTGTTAACGGTAACACAAAGCCTCTATAAATTGAATTTTTGTTTGTTGAATAGCTTCTACTTAATGTTCAAGTTATCAAGGTATCTCCATAAAACATTATAATATTTGTAAGCAAAATTAATTTGAGTTCTTACTACTGTTGAGTGCCAGGTGGCATGATCGTACTTACTTCTCTAAAAAGTTCAGTGCCAAAAAAATACCACCCCCATAAGTCTGTAGAGTCAAACTGATTTCCCATTTAGGTTTTGTTAACGCGTGTCCTCAATTGCTTTTATTGTTTAACCCTTATGTAGCCAACCAAAACATATAGATTACTTAAAACCTTTTGTACTTAACATATTTGCATGAATTCTCATTTTAAGACTATAAATTAATATATTATTATTATTGCTTTATTTCAGCCTTACAGTATACTATCTTATTCACACATTCGATCCATACCTTCTCTTTCTCTCTCTTTCTTTGTCCCACTGATTCCTATCCTGACCTACTCTGTTCGTATCCTAATTATTGCATCCTTTCTTATTCCCTAACATTTGTTTTTAGTTTGGTATATTTGTTGGTATATTTATGCTCTCTTTTCTCTCTTTCTCCTCAATTTCTCCAGGCACTCTTCGACATTTCTATCTTTCCTCCCACTCACTATTCTGATCTTTTCTTCCATTACTCTGCATTCTCTTGTCAAATGTTCTAGACTTCCATACTTGTCCCCACAAAGGTCGCATTTTGTATTATTTTTAGAGGTACATTAATAAACTGTTGAAAGAAATGCTGTAAATGGGTACCCGAGTACCCAGGTATCTGATTGGCTGCACAAAGGTTAATGTTCCCTAAACGAATCCTTTTTTTACAGTATTTTTATATGTGAAAAAAGAATGTCAGATTTACTCAATTGTATTAGGCTTACAGGATTGCATACCCTTTTAAATACAAATTATAGAAGTATTTCATAATTCACAACATGATTAAATACGAAACACCAAGGTATTTGTCAATTGATTTATACAGCATTCAATAGAAGCATTTGGTATTTTACATGTATAAATTAATATACATATTAGCAAGCAAAGAATGGACATTCAGAGAAATTTTGTAATGTTTGTAGAGAAACATTAACAAGTTGTTGAAAGAAATGCAGTAGATTGGTACCTCATTGGCTATACAAGGATTAAAAAAGGTTGTACCATATTAAAATATGTGCTATCATAAACTTTTTAGCTTATTTAGAATGTCGATTGATCGACTAGAGAAGCACTTACATTGTAGCATTCTTCGATTCAAAGCGGTAAATTGCTGGCATTTTTCAACTGGATTTTTGCAAAGGCCTCTGGCATTCAAACAGTCACCATAGACATTACACGGTTCCCGAAGCAATATCTTTTCTCCATAGATATTTCTAAACATGAAAACTATCAGGAGAGTTAAAATAATTAATGTTGAATGTTTTCTAACTATTACTGAAATCGCGTAAGACACTTTTGTATGAAATTACTAAAGCTGTCATTTTAACACTTTGGTATTTCTAGTGTTCGAAAAGCAAGAAAATTTTTTAAGTTTCATTTATTTTAAATGTAAATTATTTATAGGTTGAAAATGGCGTTCCTGATGTACATATTCAGTCACCAGGTACATCGAATAACGCAGCTTTAGGCAGGAGAGGTCAAATGGGTAGTGGTGGTCAAGATAGATCAAGGAGTTATACAGACGAAGAGGAGGAGGAATTAAAATATGGCGCAGCACATGTCATTAAATTGTTTGTGCCTGTATCACTTTGTATGTTAGTTGTAGTTGCCACCATTAGTTCTATACATTTCTACACTACCAAAGGAATGTATTTGTAAGTTATTTTTACGTATAGCATTTCTGTATTCTACACAGTGTCTGAGGATTTTCCAGACAAATGTTGTCGGCGTATTCTATGCACAGAAATAAGAAAAAGATGTTATTACAAAGTTATAACAAATTGCAAAACCAAATATTTTCCTGCTTAAAGTGCAGGTCAACTTTAATATTATATTTGTTCCTTATTTTCGTGAATAGAATATGTTCGGTCTCAAGCAGATCAAACGTGAGAAGTAGACACGGTCGGCTGCAAAAGCTCTGGAAAAATCTCAGACTCCCTATATATAAACTTGTATGGATAAAGATAATGATGTTCTTTTTCTTTCAGATTATATACTCCATTTCATGAAGATACCGCAGATGCAAGTACCAAAGCTTGGCAAGCAGTTGCCAATGCCTTAATATTGATAAGCGTGATTGCTTTCATGACTATGACACTTATAGTCTTATACAAATACAAATTTTATACAGTAATCCGTACATGGTTGATTATAAGTTCCTTATTATTGTTATTCATGTTTTCTATACTATATTGCGAGTAAGTGTGCACATATACGTTCACGTCAGCATTTACTTTTTATATTATCTAACAAGAACATTTATTTCAGGCAAATATTAAAAGCTTACAACATTCCCATAGATTTGTTCACGCTAGGTATAATTTCGTGGAATTTTGGAATTGTTGGAATGATATGTATACATTGGCAGGGTCCTTTGCAGTTGCAGCAAGCATACCTTATTTTCATCTCGGCCCTTATGGCTCTTATCTTCATTAAGTATATGCCAGAGTGGACAGCATGGGTGGTTTTAGGTGCTATTAGTATTTGGGGTAAGACAATGTTGATACCAGAGATACGATTAGCCTTGTAAGCGAACTATAATTTATTCGTCATCGATGTCTATAGATTTGATAGCCGTATTGCCAACGAAAGGTCCTTTGAGGATACTGGTAGAAACTGCTCAAGAACGTAATGAATCCATATTCGCTGCCTTGCTTTATTCATCGACTGTGATGTATACAACGTCAACGACTTATACGGGTTTTGTACAAACAGCAACAATAAATAGCAATGATCCTGTTGCTGGTGATGGTACAACAAATCCCATGCATGGTCAAGTGGAAAATCAAAATAATCCTGTGTCAAGAGATGCAGAAGAAGGCGGGTTTACTCCTGAATGGATAGAAACTCACGGTATTAAACAAGTGAGTCCACTTCGCCAGTGATTAAAAATCACTAACATATAGTTTCACTTTTAGGTGACAGAGGTGCAAGAAGAGCGCAAGAGGTACTTGAAAATTCCACATCACAGCCAGAACCAGCAAGGCAACAAGATAATCGCGTGGTACGAGAGACAATACAAGGATACATAGTTCCGCCTGCAGAGGAAGAGCGGGGATTCAAGTTGGGTCTTGGAGATTTTATATTCTACAGTGTATTGGTTGGAAAGGCTTCTAGTTATGGCGACTGGAATACCACCTTAGCTTGTTTCATTGCCATTCTAATAGTACGTATTCCTTTATTGCATCTTTATAAACAGACTGCGGATCTTTATGCATTTATGGCTTATGAAAATGTTCAAAAAATGCTAGGACATAAAATTCGATAGAATTTAGTTCTGTTCCCATTAAAGATACGATTTTATTTCATGCCACTTTCTTCAAATTTGTCTATAAACATTGAAAATTGCATAAACATCCGCAGTCTATTTATAAATTTTGTAGACATAATAATGGCTGTACACAGCTTTAATTATATTCGGGAAATATTACGTTTAGAGGAGGCAGTTCGGATGACCTTGACATTGGTTGCCAAAGTCACGCTCCTAAGCGACATTCTAAAGGTATTAGCATTGCTCGTTTTTGTATTAAAAAGTTATGTACAAAAATATATCGATGCTACTATCAGATGATTGCATAAGATCGTGCCCGATCTGAAAATAAAATTCAATGGTTAAATCTTAAAGAATACATATTTATTAATCAATTATATAGTCACCATTCTTTTCTAAACTAACCCGGAACATTTTTTCCCCAAAAGAATAGTAACTATATAATTGATTAATAAAGCTGTATTCTTTAAAGCCATAGAATTTTATTTTCAAGTCGAGCACGAACTTATGCAATCATTTGATACATTGCAATTTGCTGGTACATACGTCTATGTAAACCTCTTGTGTTAATAACTGTTTATTCAGAAGAGTGACCTTGAAAGGTCAAGGTCATCCGAGTTGCCTCCTCTAAACATATATTTATCAATGATTTGCCTAAGAAAAATTTGATTTTTGTTACTAATAATAAATAATATATATAAATAATATATATTTTAATATTTTCCATTTTATAGGGACTGGGCTTGACAACTCTCTTGTTGGCTATATTCAGAAAAGCGTTGCCAGCTCTTCCGATCTCCATTACTTTTGGTTTAACGTTTTACTTCGCTACCAGGGTAATCGTTGCGCCATTTGCGGATAGCTTAGCAAGTGAGCAAGTGTTCATTTAACGATAGGTATGATGATCATAATATCTTATTTAGTATTATTTATTGCAAAGCGTAATGGCTATTTTACATTTGATCGTGTCTAGAAGTCTCGTATTTCGTTTAAATTTTTCGTTCGCGTTCCACGCTCTTCAAACTTGCATCTCGAACAATGCTCAAAACAAAAGACGGTTTACATTTGTAAGACAAACAAGAATAAATAATAAATAACAATTGTATTTGTCTGGTATGTAGAGAACTTTTGATATCCTGGATAATATTTAGTTTTCAACTAAATGTAACTTTTTATTTACTCTTTCAAATTTATGTCGTTTCCGATTGCTTAATTTACGAACGAGAATGTGGAAAGAAATACCTACTGAAAATAATTAAGTTAATCTAGCTATGACAATTTATTGTATTTCGTCGTTACATTTATAGAACATAGATTGTTTATAGATAGAGTATAAAAAAAGAAGAATTGATGACCGCCTTTTCGGAAACCGTATGAAACATGAGGTATAATGTTTGTCTAAACGATTAAAATATACAGGCGTCGCAGTTGCGAGCTACTAGAAACACTAGCCATCCGTCAGGATAATTCCTTGGGGTTTGAAGTCCGTTTATACACAGCCATGGAATAAGCTTTCGTTCCCATAATCACAAGTTGGAAATTCCATTTGAATGACACACGATACGTATTGCTGTGAATTTCATTCGCCTTTTAATAATAATTAGATAACAAGCGATAGTAATCGAATATACACTGGTTCCGTTAATAGGTTCGAATAATTTGAATTCGAGGCAAAATGACCGTTGACCGTGTACAAAACAATAATTCTTCAAATTGTATATTTCGATAAGCATATATAATTTTTTGTTTTTATCGAGTTTTCTTTTATCATGCCTTAATTCTGTTAATTCTGCCTTAATTCTGTCTTAATTTTGTTGTGAAGCAATCTTTACAATATGATGGTTAAACATTTTGCCAAGAATGACTGATTAATATGAAAGTTTTATAGCGCGTCGATTAACAAGAATCCGGTTTCATTGCCAAGCATGTTGCATCACGTTAATACTTTAACACCGCTATTCAATTATCTTTTTTTTCTCTTATTGTTTACAAACTTCGCCGCGATATACGCAGTGTATACATATACAATATATATTATATATATATAAATCCCCGGAACCGGAAGAACTTCAACAGCGATATGATATCCTTTGCACTTCATAAAATTATGATAATTCAATAAGTTTACTATCAACTATGCACTAGGAGGAAGTTCCATTTTTTCTCTCATTTTTTAATAATAATATATATCCAGTCGATTCTCTCAGTCACGACGACGGTGTGTAAAAGACGCGGTCCGACGGAAAAATAAACGCGATCATTTCTGGAAATCTAATTATTATCACGAGCAGGATCACTGATCACGCCCGATTATAGAATATATTATGGTCACCGTGGTTGTGCGCACAACGAATTATGCGTTGCTTCGTGCATACTCTGTATAACAATACTGGTCTACGTGTTCACTAACGATAGAGGCGCGCGCGAATTTCAAATCAATCAAAATCAACAATTCGTGAAAATCGAAGCATGAATTGTACATTTTAAAATGAATTTTTCTCTTTCGTAGCAAGAGAGGGAAACATTAGGAAAATAGCCACAATTAGTCGTACATTCGTAAAATTCTGCCGAAGTTACGTTAGGAATGTTAGGATACGCTCACCAGGATCTACGTATATCGAAAATATTCCTCGAGACTAGCCAGATCTTGCATTTCCCTTAAATATCAATTCTTTTCGTGTTCGCTAACGCTAAGTACAAACAGATATTTAAGTAAGTACACGATATACAATCAGTCTTATAAACAATAAACTTTTGGAAACGTATTTTGGTAAATATAAAATAATAATCATCGCACAAGGTGGTAACTGTTCGCTAATATCTTTCCCGCTTTAATATTTTACCTTCGCTTCATCATTATAAAAAATACCAACGGATTCTAAATATCTTCTATATATGCACTGTTCAGGTTCGTTCATTTATCGTATTTCAGGGAATTCAATCCTTTAGCTTGTACCGTACTTACTGCTTTCGAATGTTCCCCGTCTGAAGAATGAACTAAATTCTAACAATGATTGCTTATCTATGTTGCTCAAGTTGCCGTTATACTTATAAAGAGATTCGCAATGTGGCAATTCTGAGCAGACCTGTATCAGCCGTCGCAAATATTCTTCTAGTCGTTTCCTACGTTGTCGCGCCACTACCTCGGATCTTGGGAAAACTTGTCGAGGCGGAAAGCGTATTGCTGCTACCTGCATGGACAATTCAAGAGAAAGTGTCGTTACTAGACGTTTATTCTTCAATTTTTAGACGAAGAATAGAAATGGGCGATTTACCTTGCTACCATACTTCTGTCTCATCGAAATGTACAATTCTCGGAATCTTCTATAACGTCTCAGAAGAGTCCAGCTGTCATCTTGAGCCACAACACGTACCTCGTACTCATAGTGACTGGATGTGCCAGCTCCTCGTATTACATAGGAAGGAATGCTAACGATCATGTTGATTACATTGTCGCAGTCAGTATCGTTGGCTATCAAAGACGGCAAAGACCTCGTGATTGTCAGGGAGTACGGACTACTCAATCGATCACCCCGGTTCTGACTCTAAACAAGCACATGATTAATAAAAATATGAATAGAAATATTGTTTTCGATACGCTATGAAAATTACCGTTAAATAAACTGTTGAGTATCCTCTTCCAGAAGATATCCTAGGTGCGACCGATTCTGATAGAACGTGCTCCTCGTTTGTGTTAGGCCTGTTATACCTGAAGACCGGAGATCGCGTTGTAGACATTGTCAACAAGGTAGCCGAATTGTTTGTAGACTCTAAATCACCGCACATTTTCGATTCGACAGTTTGTATATGATCGTTTGTGTCGTCGACTACTGGTCCATCCTCGTCACACTGTAAATTGGTTTGCGAGTGACATTTCTTTTCATCCTCCATAAGCGACACTTCGAGCTCGATCTGTTGTTTCTGAAGATCCTGTAGGATCGCTATCTGTCGGTTTAAATCTTCCTTGGAGGGAGTATTAGCTTCGAGACATCTCATTACCATCATTCTTTGACGAGCAATTCTTTGGTTCAGTCGTTTCATTGCTGGATTCTGATGCACCGGCGACTCCAGCGAATCTTCAAGGACATCCTCCTCCATCGTAGAGTTCGTTAAAGACTTCGACTCCGCTTTCTCGCCGTTGGTACTGCCGTTACATTTCTCTGGTTCCGTGATACTTTCACCGGAAGACTTCCTGCTTACATTCGAACTTTTACTATCTAACTCGAGCAATTTGGCTCGATCGTTTTCTAAATAAATTTCTTGAGGAGTACTCTGTTTTTTGTCTGGCTCTTTCTCCTCGTTATCCAGCAAGATCTGAGACTCCTTAGTTTCTGCATCTTCGAAGGGAATGCGAGGCTCTGGAGAATCAGCCGCAGCTGTGTGAAAGGTATCTGCAGTCTCGACGGAACTAGGAATATTTTGTGGCAGTAGACTCAATGCGGACGCTATTTGAAGTTTCCTATTGTACGCATCCTGAAACGGGTCCCCATTCGAAATGACCTCGTCACCACACAAGGAATGATTGCCGGGGGACGCGGGTAAAGCACGTTTCAAGTTTAATGAAAGACTCTGTTTACGTCGCAGGATTTCCTGAAGCTGTTCCTGAGATCGTTTCGCAAGAAGTAACTTCTTCTCTGTGATTCCATCTCCTTCCAACTGGCAAAAGCAGGTTTATAATAAGTAATGGTACAATACACAGAAAGTAGTCGACGGTACGGGAGAATGGAAATCACTAATTCGTTAAAATGCTAAATGCTCTGTACACTCATAACTAGACTGCGGATTTTATGCATTTATGACAAAAATCGGTGGATGTATTAAAACAGTAAAAACATTAAGACAATTTAAGAACGCCCATATGTTATTCTCGATTTATTAAAACTGTTGAAAATAGAAAGAAAGTTTTATATGGCTTCTGTGTCTTGCAATTGATGAAGACAATTTTTATTTTGCATAAAGATCCGCAGTCTACTTATAACTAAGATTTCAGCTCCTTAACCCACTAATTGAAATGTTTTCTAACCGTCGATTGCATATTAATAAACAATTGTAATGTATTTACTTCCAAATTGAACAGGTGCTTTTGCTTCTTGGCGATCTCCATTAATTCCTCCTCCATTTTATCTACTTTGCTTTGGTGTTCGTTCAGTGACTTTACTTTGTTTTGTAGCTCGGTTTCCAAGGCTGCGAGTTCTTTTTTCTGAAAAGTAAATGTTGCTAGTTCTTTCTCTAAACAAGCTAATTCAATTGGCAACTTCAACTTATAATTTATTTTCTTAATCCTGGAAACATTACATAGGATCTTTGTTATCAGTGAATTCTGTACGCAATGTTCTGTTCAATCTTCAGTGGTACAAGTAATTCCATGCAATAATTGAATGGAAACCTCGAATAAGGATCTCCTCTGTTTTATGTATAATCAGAGTTGGGCAAATTTTTATTTAAATAATAAAGAAACGTGTGATTGTAATTGCAAATATCAACTAAACTTTTTATTTCAATAAAGAAGTCATTTATATTATAATGCCAAAAGTGATTTATTATTTCTTATTTGCAAATAAAAGATTATTTCTTACTTGGAATGAGGTGGAAATCAAATAATTTTTGGTTTTCTCTTATTTCTTGTATTTTGAATATACACTACTGTGCAAAAGAAAGAAGCACCCAGTATAATTATAAGATCTAATGACAAACAATATGTTTATGTAAAAATTGTATTGTACAATGATTGATTTATTGCATTTAGTATTAGATAATCCGCAATAACACATATATTCTCAGAACTATTCAATTAAACTCGGAATCCTTTTTCGAAACTCGCTGTGTTCTCATTTGATCTTTCACGTTTTTCTATTAAATACGGCCAGGTGCTTCTTTCTTTTGCACAGTAGTGTACTTGATTCAAAACGCGCTACTTGAATTGCACGTAAATCGCCTCAGCTCTAAAGCTTCTCAAATAATGCACAACAGACGATACATTAATATTACTATCGTTGCTGAGGACAGTTGGAAAGAAAATTCGTTTAATGATTATGAGTAATAAATAATAATTTGGTATTATTGATACTAAATATTTAATCGAATAATTAATTGTTATTTACAAATATAATTTGTTATTATTTGTATTGAAAAATTATTCGATTAAATATTTAGTATCAATAATACCAAATTATTATTTATTATTCATAGTTATTAAACGAATTTTCTTTCCAACTGTCCTCAGCAACGATAGTAATATTAATGTATCGTCTGTTGTGCATTATTTGAGAAACTCTAGAGCTTGTGTAGTTGAGGCGATTTACGTGCAATTCAAGTAGCGCGTTTTGAATCAAGTACACTACTGTGCAAAAGAAAGAAGCACGTGGCCATATTAAATAGAAAAGCGTGAAAAACAATTAACTTTATTATTTTAAATAATTTAATTACAACTTGCTCAAATAGTAAATCATTATTTTTGCTTTTTTATTATTTGAATGTCCAAATAACAAATAACTTGTTATTTAAATTTTTATTTAAATATTGCCCAACACTGCGTATAACACATGCAACACAGACCCTTATTTGAGGTTCCCATTGAATTGTATCTTAACAATAGTCTTTTTGAGATTGTTAAGTTTTGTTAAAACACCAGAGCATTGTGTTAGAAGAGAATGTATCCAGAATTAAATATTGAAATGTACAGAGTGTGAAAAAATATTGTGTGTCGCGGCTACCATAGGATGATTCTACACCCTCGATTTGGTTGAAATTGAACTAAGGAAGCTGTCGCAAAATTGACCTTGACCTTGAATTTTAAGGTCAGAAGGTCAACAATTTTTTTTTAATTGCATCGTATTTTACTCGTCGCGGTTGAGTTGCGACCCATGGTTCCTTTTGCACTTTTGACCCTCGCGACGAGTAAAATACGATGCAATTAAAAAAGAAACTTGTTGACCTTTTGACCTTAACATTCAAGGTCGAGATCAATTTTGCGGCACCTTCCTTAGTTCAATTTCAACAAAATCGAGGGTGTAGAATCATCCTATGGTAGTCGTGACACACAATATTTTTTCATACCCTGTACAGTAAACTTTGTTTAAAAATTTCAATCAGAAGAACAATTTGCATGCTCTCAGGTTTACTTACATGGTGATTAACAAGCTCTCGCACCGCGTCGACACATTTATCATCGTTCAGACTTGACCAGGATTCTGGCAAGCTGCCGTCACTGCCAGCACCGTCATCCGTCTGAAATGGTACATTTTGTTCTCTGAAGTAGGAAACTGTACGATGCGTTTGACACAATAATCCCATCGAATTCAAATGAAAAGGAAAAAAAATAATAAACAAACAAAACGATCACAATGCAGATTCGTGTTGCGCGCGATTACATGATTCGTGCTTCCTTAAAGATTACACGTGCTGCAAATATTGAATCTCCTCTCGCTAAATCTTACCTTTTCCCACCAATGATGAAATCTTTGAGCGCGTTCGTGATTGCTTATGAACTCTTGGAACTGATGATGCTTGGACTGCAATGTCGTGCGCAGAGAGGCAACTTCCCTACATAAACTTCCTACCTGGTACCACACATATACATATCGATGCATTAACAAAAAATTAAAACGAAACAAAACATAATTAAGATGCAGTCTCATACTGTCGAGCAACCAACTAAACATATTAAGACGGACAAACTATACGAATCGTTAACCAAGGATTCAACTTGGATGAATGAATTAAATATAATATTTAAAATAACGTATTACTTTAAATACTTTCCGACCTCTTGTATTTACAAACATGAAATTGAATATTGTACTTATACAACAGTTGTTAAAAGATGAATAGGAGGACCACTTTGGAAAAATCTTGTTTTATTAAATTAGTGCTCGGGTCTCGGCATTCGGAAATCAAACTCGAAGGGTCTAAATAAAAATAAGAAACATGCTATTTTTATACTGTATCAATGACGCGAAGGTCTACGTGATGTGACTTAAGATTTATTGGATCGCTCAACAATTCAATCTACCAACATGATCTGTCAATAAAGATACGAATGAATATTGAATAATAATTTAACAAAAAAAAATAGAGAAAAAATAGAAATGACGCGATACGTTACCTTGAGAAATCAGTTTGATAGTTTCTCTAGTCCCCATGTTAGCACTCGAGACACAGTGCACGCGCGGACACGTGCCCCAACGTATTTATCAACAAAGATACAATTGGGTTTGTTAATCGGGAGTCGTTAATTCGACAGTTTCGACATGTTACTTAACGAGTACGTGAGAAACAGAAAGTGTGCGTGCAAAACGTATCGTGGAAGATCGTAGGCCAATTTTCGTAAGAAAATTTTATTAATCAACAAGTATCAGTATAACAATAGTTTCGTTTTGTTTTGTCCTTTCTCGCATAACAAACCCATATAGACAATTTCTACAAAATGAACAAGCCCAGATATGTACATAACTTTATCTCTCTCGCTCTCTCTCCTTACGTATCACCTTAAAAACTACTTAAGGTACTTAATAGGTAGTAACATTCCACGGAATGCCATTTGTCCGGCAATATCTCGTCAACACTGGCACAGTTTATATCCGGCGGTGCGTATATATGTATATATATACACGGATTCAATTCTTTCTATCTAGAATCGCTAGATAAAATAGACGTATTAGATTCTAAGCGACTATATTGTCTCTGTAAAATTAGGCGCATTGGTGTTGAGAAAAAATCACGGACGTATCTACATGAATTGGGTTGATGCACATGAAATTACGGATCACGGATGTCACGATAGTGTCTTCACATAGAGCGAGCACGTAATAAGAATTTCTAACGTTCGATTCGTAAAAATTACTGCTATAGTGAAATAGTGCACGAAAATGAAAACAGAAAATGCAATCAGTGTTAAGTACAATCTTATCATGTATGAGTTCATTTTACGCAAAGGACAGTATAAACACTGCCGGAATCAGCATATAAAATTATATTCAATGGAATTATCTTCCACACGTTTTGATTTATTCAAAAATTTCAACAGTTTTCGAATGACTGAAAATTTGAAAATAAAATTGAGTAACAAGTCTTTGAAAAAAGTGAACACAGACAAATGGAATGTTAAATAAATAAAGCAGTTGGGAAAATGAAACAAGTTTTCATTGAAACTCCGGGCACGCGAAACGGTAATTCCATATGCACGAGCCTTATAGAAACGAAGATTATAAATGATATATATACATACATATATATATCATAATATATACACAGTATCGGACAAATATTGTCTCATTAACGATTATGCACGATACATATGATACGGTTCATATGTAGATCTAATAGACGCCATATTGAAAGCACCCTTATAGTCTTTTAGTGAAATCTCTATAATCTAAGCCAGAAAGAGATTCATCGTTATTATCATTGTCAATGAAGATGAAACCGCCCGAGCGTTACCGTTCGAAGGCAAATGTCTTATCGAACAAGACACGATGTAGTTCGAGTTCGAATAGCACGAGGAACCAATCGGTTCCTGATACGACATAGGTCACATGTTTAATGGGCAAACGTGCGAGTAGATGATGATGTTGCCAGACAAGCAAATAAGGACACCGAGAGCAATAAGTACGAGGTAACATTGATACTTGATCGAGATTACGTTCAAATCCGGGGACGGCGCGTCCGTGTCACTTACTTGCGTCATTTCGTCACGTCTCTCTTGTTCCAGGATGTGACGTCGGGTGCGTAACTCGCGTTGACGTGACTCAAGTGCCGAAATGGCGTCTGCCCATTCTTTCCATTGAGCTCCCCATTCCCGTTCCAATTCCCGCTGCGCTCCTTCTAGGGCTTCTCTTCTCGCTGTCCATCGTTCTTCCCGTTCCTCCTGTTCCCTCTGCATGCGTAAAACGAACAACCCCATTATACATCAAATTCTTTGATATCCCTTTCTAGGCATTGGCCGACAGTGCTACTTGGGTAAGTACTAGGGGTATGCGAAAACCCGATGATCGGGACGAGTCGGGTTCCCGAAAATTTCAAGAATATGACATATGACTTATTTTATAATTTTGAATAATAATTAAACATTTATATTATATAAAATAGTTCTGTCACGCAAAAACTCCGAGTGACGAAGCCGCGAGGCGCCGCACAATGGGCAATTCGGACGAAATTTGTTTCAAAATCAAAGAACTTTCGATAGAAATAAGATAGAGCGATGAAATTT
>CM052265.1:8496105-8611495 GCA_028455795.1 Lasioglossum marginatum
TTGCGCAAATTGTGAAATAGCACTCTTAAGATTTGCCCGTTGGATGGAAATTTTGCACCAATAATTTGGATTCCTTCGTGGTTGAGAAAAATTAATTTTTTCCTCGTACTTGTATTTGAATGTTACCCCCCGAAGACTCGGAACGTATTGGACCAACTATGATTTTCCAGATCTTCCTTTACTGAAGGGTTTTCCCCGGTTATACTATTTATACCTGATAAGGTCGAATTCTAACGGTTTCTGAGGGGTACGAACTCGTACACAATGGTCCTTCAAGCACTGAACGCCCGGTAAATTATTCAGAATAGACTGACTACCTGACAAAGGTACAGTTGCATTTCGAAAGCATTCAAAACTAAAATTTCAAAAAATATACGAATTAAGTGTTTAGGAAACTGTAGTATTATCAGAAATACAACTATTATATATTTCAGATAAAATTTTAAATGTACCTTGAACACCTAGGTACTTTGGTTTATCTTTTTTCTACAAGATATATGTATGAACGTTCAAATGAAAATCTTTTATATCTCTGTCAGTTATATATATATGAAAAAACTCTTCAAACAAAAGTTGTAGTATATAAGGAGGTGAATATAGTATCAAAGAAAAAAAAATTTTTCAAGGTCATTTCTTCAAGTTTTCAAGGTCGCGGATGTTTTTTCTATGAACAACTGTTTATGCTATATGTGGATTCTTAAAGAGAAAAAAAAGACAAATTCAACGATATATCATAACGTCTATTTATGTCAAGATTTAAAAAATTCCAAATTTTCAAATTTGCTGCGAGGCCTTTTCCCATGATCCGATCGGCCCCAAATTTTTTGCAGATCATTTTCTCAACATTTGTCACAATCCTGGGTGGGTGTCCAGAAAAAAATTTTGCAAAATAATTTTTGTCAAGTATAGCTAAGGTCCACCTTAATGTACACTTATCATTTCACAGCGCTATTCTAATATCAATTAGGGTTACAAAATTACAAACGTTATTGTTTGCGATGTTTGCGCAATTGCATCGAGTTCGATTGCACTGGTCAGCTAACAATAAGCCTCCCACGGCATCATTGGAAAGTTTATTGCCGGTCGGTAGTCATCAACACGGCAGTCAACGTGATAACATTGTCGTTTCCAAAATAAAAAAGTTCTCGGAGAAGTTCTCAAAGAACTTCTGAACTAATCCGAGTAAACATTGAAATTACATTTCTCCGTGTTTACACACGTCCGCATGTTTGTATTATTTGTTCTTGAACGTCTTCGAAGCTATTAATGAGAAACAAATTCAGTCGTTTTGAAAACGTCGTAGATATATACATTTCAGAAAACAAATCACAGTATTGCAGTGTCGGATAATTAATTAATATGAAACATGTCACATTATTGAATTCGTCTTTCTTTGTACATACTTCAAGATAAAGAAAATATATGATGCTGTCTGAAACATACAAAACGATTCCTGTTTTTTATCAGAAAATGATATTCCTAAAAATCGTTTTATACCGTGACTACTTCTATACAGTTCATTTTTGTTTGGAACATTTTTTGTTAGCTATTGCAAACAACCCGAATATTGTGGAGTCAGCATACTCTTAATGTTGTATGATTAATTTATTTAATATCCTTACAATATCGTGTCAGACTCGTGTTGAAGATTTTGAACACAGTCTAATAAATATGTATGGTATTAATCTCCTTAAAACCGAGATGAAATTCTAATTTGGTTTTGTTAATGTATAATTATTGAAGAACATGTAGGCATACAATAGATATCAATTTTCTCCTTTTTTAGGAAATTACGAACTACGAAGAAAGTTCTAATCATTAAAACCGTAAAATAAATCGTAGGGCAAGGGATTAATCCTCCATGGGCACACTTAATTTAAAAAATCTGAAAAATTTCTAGGAAACTAATTCAAGTCTCTACTTTAACCCTTCGCACGCGAACACTTGACTAGAATACTGGACTAGAATATTTTTCCATTCCCTATGTCTTTTTTTTAATTTTATGGACACGAAATTGGTATAATACTTCATACAATACCTAAAGGTGTAGTAATTGATTAGATACCGATATATTTAACAATGTAAACAGTATTTTGAGTAATGGTACAGCAATTTTTAGTGGTGTCTGTCAGAGTTATCATTCGAGTGCAAAGGGTTAATACTGTTGTCAATAAAAAATACAAATTGTACGGATTAAATTCGGAAAAATGAGAGTACGCCTCCTTTTCCTTTAAAAGGATTCAAAAGCGAAATTTTCACCTATGAATAGACCAGTGTGCTCACGGAAGGAGGGTTGCCAATTTGTTTAAGAAAACGAAACATATTGTACCTCTTCCTGTGACGCATAGTTGTCGTCGTTTGTGTCGTAGGACCAATAGGAATGATCGAATGTGAAGTCTTTGTACTTCTCCCTGTCAATTTCTCTGCAACTACCCGGTGTCTGGAAAACAATAGTGTACACTTTTATTCCAATATCTCAACAGATTAATGTACAATATTTTCTCGAATTCAATTAATATCGGACGATAATGGGGATAGAGTATTAATACATTTGCTAAAGAGACAAAACATTGCAGCATCACTAGACAGCGGATTTGCTGTCTAGTTACTCAAAAGTGAGTAGGTGTAATTTAAAACAGTAAAAACATTAGAAGAATTTAAAAATACTGTTATATTATTTTCAACCAATTAAATATATTAACACTAAACCTACCGACCATCAAAAGTGACTGATGTGTATAGTTAGTATCATAAAACTAACAAGATTAAATTTATTTATATTTTGTGCGATTTTTATTATAATATATACTGGAGTCAAAAAATATATTCGATAAATTTCCATGAAAACGCCTTTAAAATTTCAATAATTGTAATTCCTTAGTATTAAGGAAGAAAACAAATTTCTATTTCACTCCAGATTGTTGCAATTCACGTAGAAAATTTTCATTTTGCATAAAGATCCGCTGTCGAAGCATCAGAATTGGCAATTAGCAGATTTCAACCGAGGATTGAGGTCTGATCATTCGCTCACAACACAGTCATGCTACTGCGCCATCGACCGACGGAGCTTTTTATCTCGTGTTGGATGTACCCGTCATAGCGTTATTCTTGAAACGGATTGTCCGATTCGATGAAAGAAATCTTATTGTTAATATAGTGGACGGTGGTCTGCACGATGACAGAAGGAAGCTCGCATCGCTCGCAAGTGACCGGCGAATTACAGCCGTTATGTCACGTGCATTCGTTAGGCATCCCACATAACTAATCGCGCACTATCGAGAGCCAGACAGCGATATTACGCAACAAAGCGAACGGCCAATTAAAAAGTAAACCTCCTGATGTTTGCCCATCATGCAACCCACAATAAGCGCGGAGCTAAGGTGAGGATCATTATCGTTCGAGAACTGCGCTCAGTGTGCTCAATGCAGCAAGAAATTCGAGGTTCTCAATGGAACGTTGCTACGTGCTCGAGTCGTAGCACTTAATTCCACGAAACTGTCGGTTCTGCGCTGCCTTCGTTTTCGCTCGCTTTCCTTAAACATCAAATCGAACAACGCAATACCCGTCATTCGAAAAAAGAAAATAGATTTTCAAGCTAGCGTAAACTTCGAAAGTTAACAAGCACGTAAATCGATCAATACGCGAATAAAGCAACTTTTTTCACTATCCTTCTAAGAGAACGAAAATTGACTCTTCAAGGACGATGTCTGTGCATCGTACCGATTCATTTTATTGTTTGCTTTCTACACCTTCAGGATTGCTGTGAGCACAGTGAGAATTTCATGCATTTATAACAACAATGAATAGATGAAATACGAAACAATTAGACATTTCCAACTCTGCGAAATGATTAAAAAAAGGAATAAATGTCTATGCAGATAATTTTTATACAAAATACAAATTTTCTGTATTTGTTGCGTAGCACAGAAACCAGTTAGGAATTTCATTCTTTGTGTAAACATTTTAGTTACATTTTACATATTGAAAATGATGTATCGATATCCTTCGACCCCTCTACTGTTTCAAAACACGTCTATTTATGTATATGCATTTAGATTATGGTAACGTCTATAACATTCGTCAACGTCGGTCATATAGGTAGAAAGAATTGACAGTCAATCGACATTCCTGTTGACGAATTTGAAGAAAAAAATAAATGATTGATTTAAAACTGTAAACCAAATTCGAAAGTTCGGTCTATGAAAGCACACCAATTAATCTGATACGTTTATGAATACCACAATCAAATTAATTCACAATATATTAATGCCGCAATTACATAAACGGTTTACAAAGGTTAAGATAATTACTGAGCGGCTGCTTTTTACGTACCGTCGGTATTGCTACAGAAAATAACATTTTATTTAATTCCTTTATCGCGAAGCAGTTTATGGAGACGAGAATTTGCATAAAACATATACGCATTCCAGAAATCACCGCGGTAAAGGTTGTTCCATGAACGACGCAACATCCCAATTGTATATTTCAAAGTATTTCAAACGACCGATTTTAAAGTGAATAATGGGGAATTACGTAGAACAGTGATTTCTTATTATATCGTTGAGTCATTCGGGGGGAAGGGAAAAGGTGACTCGGTTGGTTGTAAACCAAATAGAATAGAATTTCTGTCAGGGTTATGTGGCGAATAGATTGAACGGTGTTAAACAGTTTTTCAAATCAGCTCCAGTGGACCATGCTTGGATCCGTTGTTGCGCCCTCTGTGTTTCTATTCGCACGAAACATGCGTCAGCGACGATAGGATTGGTCAGTGCGGCGCAACGGAAAGCGACCAGTCCAGGATTGGTCCAGAAACGATTTTCGCACTTTCTCCGATCAGATGACGTGCCGTTCGCTATCTCGGTCAGAGATTTCTCGCTTGACAAGCGTGGATATCAATGACGTAACGGGGAACAACAAATAAACTCAGCTGGATGAAGATACTGCAGTTCACGGGCAACAAAGTTGTAGTCCGGATACCGCTTAATCGGTCAATAGCCGACTTCGTACCGTCAGAATTTATGACACAGTTTCGAGCTCCAAAGCGGTTCAGCCAGTTGGGGCTCGGTAAAAAAATTGTTTCGCACAGTAAATAGTGCATCCTTTGGAAAGAAAATATCATATTTGCCGCAATAAATATTCCAACAGAGTATTCGGAAGCAATAATACACTTCAAGACTTCGGAACATGACAATAAATACTTTTATTGTTGAAAACGACGATTATGCGAGTATAATTTCATCGTATGCCCCAATTGTCAGACTATTTAGCTTAGCTTGCAGAGATTGTGATCATTTTGAGTTGCATACACACGCAATTGCACTTAAATGGAAAATAAACATAATCCTTGCATTTTAAATGTATATCCGGAATGTGAGACTAAAATATTCTATTCCACATACTTTAAATAATTAAACCGTACATACATGTACATATATTACTAGCCGAAGTTTAGCTCTCAAATATTTGAAAATATTACTTTATTCGAGAACAGTATAGCTTCTAGGATTTTCGATGTATTTCGCGTTGGAATTTTGCTCCGCGCGGAAGGTAGATTGGCGGTCAACGGTAATTCGGTACAAATGAAATAACAATGAAAAAAAAACGGGGGAGAAAATGGCAAAAAAGGATAGTGCCACGGTAGAAATCTTTTTAGAAAGTCTGTTCGTTCGTGATCGTTAAGGACGAAGCTCGAGATTGGCAGGAGTCGCTTCGTCGTGGACAGTGCGCCAAGTAAGTATGTATGCATACATATGTGGCGGCTACCTCCTACGCTCGCCAGCAGATGGACAAATAGTCAAGACCTTTCCCGCTACTACCTGATCCGTCACCGATCCCTATATATACCGTTCTGAACCGCGTCCGATACTCCAACTTCTAAGGCAGGGCCTGCTATGATAGCCTTACCAACGAATAAGGCCCTCTGGCGGGCCTAGGACGAAAATATGCTCCCTTTCCTTTTCCTTCTCTCTCTCTCTCACGCACACACACATACAGTCGCCGCTGAACATACTACATTACAAAGGAAGACCGTTTAACCTTAATAAGCAGCGGTTTTGTACAACGTCTGAAACGATTGCTTTTGAACGGTACGGGTACCTTGGTGTTGAAAATTCGTGTTTTCTTGCCGTCCATTTGCACAATCATCTTCGCGTTCATCGCCAGCTCCCTGCAATACAAATCGGAACAGGTTCACGCACGTAGCTCGAGTACACTTGGACATTTTTGGTAATGATTCGTCCGATCACGACCCGTTAAGAAAACAAGTGTGTAGATTCGATAGCGCAAAGGGCGGAGAACAAGGAGAAACACGACAAATGCAGGGTCGAATGACAGCAGGTGGCAGAATCTTGTCGCACGATCGTGTCACGTCGCACCAGGGTCGATTGATAGCATACGATTGATCGTACGACCAAGTTCGAGTTTACCTCGACGATCCCGAATTCGCGAGCCCGTCGATTACCGAACAAAATCATTTTTTCAAACACTATCATAGGAATTTGGTCAGGCCTTGACGAACCGCTCAATCGACCAAGGGTCGAGCAAGTTGTTAACACGACCGGAAGATGTGTACTGAATGAAACCGTCCGATTCGCCATACGTTGGTGGAACGTTCGAAATAATCACTGGTTGTATTGACACGCACCTTTTGTTAAAGGGACGAACCCTCACGGCTACCTTCACTGAAGCCATGGCTATACGGAGCGCATGGACTGCTCAGGGTATGGTACACCGTGTATCTTTCTCACAAACTTCTCGCTTTTCGACTCGCGTTACGCGAATACCAAGCTCGTTGCGACGCTACGCAGACAAGGCATCGTCGACAGGCCCCGCCGTGCTACGAAACGTCGTCGTCGTCGCGGTTCACTCACGACGACCAACATCGTCCTTAACACGCTCTCGACAGACGGACGACTGCTGGCGAGCCGCCGTCCGAGACGTCCGAGACACAAAAATTGCCTGTCCGCGCATGCGCGTACGCGCGCGGAACCCTAATTTCAAGTGATCAGCACATTTACTCGTTGCTCGTGACGGCGCGCGGCGCGGCGAGCAGAAAACGCGCGGACGCTGAACAGAAAAAACGCTGATGTCGAGCGCAGAAAGAAGCTAGAGAAAGGGAGACTAAACCAAACTTGGCTAACATTTCCACGAAATATAGTCCGAATCTTATGGAAAATGTTAGACACTGTGGTAAACGTTTGTAAGACGTTGCTGTTTTAACCCTTCTATGATGTGATTCGGGTCTATGCAACTAATGCAACTTCTGTAATTACTAGACTACGGATTTTTATGCATTTATGAAGAAACTAACTGCATGAAATATAAAACAATGAAAATATAGAAAATCTAAGAATATTGTTATGTTGTTTTCATCATAAAAAGGCTATTAACACTTTGCACTCCGAATTATTTTTCAATTTTCTTGCTAACAACTCCATACTATCTTTTTTAAGTGTTCTATTTGAAATTTATTTCAAAGAACAGTTTCTTGACTTTTACTTATTTTAAACAATTTTGTTTACTAATTATATTAAATATAGCTCTCAAACTGTTGTATTTTATATTTATGGAACTTGTATTTGTTTTTAACTAAAAAATAACAAATAAATAAAGCAAGAACCAAATACATATAAAAACACGTTGTATTTACATTTTCCTTCTTCCGATGTCGAGTCACACTCGACAAAGTGAGTGCAAAGGGTTAATGGATGAAATTAATTTTTATTTTCACGTCTATTTTAAAATATTGAGCGAGTTTTTTGCAAAATTAATTGTATGAGTGTAAAATAAAAATTGTTACGTCTGTGATGTTCGGGTCATTGTGACCCGTAACGCAAGAACATCAGCAAATTTGTCAAAATTTGAGTAAATATATAAATAAATAAACGAAAATCAATATACCAAGACTTTGCGTGGAGCTTCTGCGATTTATAGCTTGTTTAGCGATCGAATTTCATGTTTTGTTTCATTTCATGTGAAAAGGACTGTATGACTCGGAAACCCATATAATTTGCAAATACATGCAACACACTCACTAAGGAAACGACCTGAAGAAGATCAAGAATTTCGTGTTGACCTTTTTTAAATCACGTAATTTTTCGAATTGTTTTGGTTGACGCACACGATGAATGCTGAACGAATGCCGGGTCATGTTGACCCGACTCATCTTGTTGTGATCGCTCGATCGCAACAGATACTCCATCTACATATATTTCTAATTCTATTTTCAATTCTTATATCTAAATACTATATGAATAAATAATTTTCTGTAGAAAAATGTTATCGCATTGTTGCTATGAAGCACTAACAAACAAAAATTTTGTATTTATGGTGGATCAGAATGACCCAGCTTCGTAGGCCGCGTCGCTGTTCAAGCATCCAATGTCCAAGAGTTAAACAAAGTACTGAAAAGACAGCATTGATCTGTTACATGTATAGCTGATTTACTTTTATGACTTATATTGTTTTATCTCATTTAATAACCGTAAAGATTCTGATAAAAGCAAATATACTGACAAATGGTGCGATAAATAAGATATGATATAGGCGAGATAAGATAGAAGGAATCGGACACGGAAACTGCGAAAAAAAGAAAGGGACGGACGAACAGGTTTTATATTCCCCTTCTACGGAATGTGACGTCACCACAGGATCGGTTGGTGGTAAAGCAGTTGCGGAGAGTGAACGGAGAGATGGCGAGCCGCCCACGCAGCAAACCGACGGAGCTAAATCAAATGCTTTGCGGTTTCTCTAGCGCGTAACGGCGGTTATACGGGGAATTCGTGTCGTTTTGTTATCCAGCTGGAGATTACGCATCTTCGGTGGGCACGGATCCAGGACAAGAGTGTAGAATCGTGGCTACCTGCCTACCGTGTTTCGTAAATAGAAAACAATGTCATAGACGGCGCTAAACTCTTCATCGGCGCTGACACCGTGCAGGTCGATGGACCGTTTCAAAATTTTGGCATAACCTCGTAAATGAGCAGATCTTATTGCATCTTGCGTATTCATTCTTGCCCGCCAGACCTCCTACGATTTAACTATCTGCCAGGAACGGGTTCAGCAACTCTCCCGTGAGCCTGCGCGTAATTTGTCTCGAGCTGAACTGGCAAGGTCCGTGGCCAACGGCATAAACACCGTCTGGCTGCCCTTCTTCACGCAACTCTCTCGCCGCCTGTGCTAAATTCAGTGCCTGTTGCACTTCTATGCGAATTTACGTGGGTGACCATTGATACTTTTCGCTAGCTGCGCGTAAACAAACGTGCCCCAATTAACATTAATGAAAAATTTGATCATATAGCTACACAGTGGGATACGCGGTGCAACTGGAACAACGTAAGTTATTCATTTCAGAAAAGCATAACATGCACGTTCAGAAAGTCAAAATGATATTCGATGAATATTTGATCTAGAATTTCAGTTTCAAAAATCATGAATTTTTATGTTCATTAACATCATTCATTGCTGCGTCATCCATCTTAATTTTTCGTTCATATGGTGCCGGTCACAGGTCACCGACATGTTTATATGTAATTACTTGTCTTTTTTTAATAGTAACAAAAGGATTTATAAGTCACACTGCGAGTTGCTAGAACGTACAATAAACGTAAGCAGATACTTAGGAGAGAATGTATTGAAGGATGATTTTCATTCATGTCATAGAATATACAGTTAACTTCGCCAGGATGAACAGCTGTTAATTGAATTCTGTTGCGATAGTTACAAAACTGGCACTTGATATCGAGGAGGGCGGGCGATCATAGAACGAGAGCCTTGAAAAGCCGAGTTATACGATATGCTTGGTGCATAATGATTCATAGCCGATTGGACTATGACGTAACGCAGCTGCTACAGCACAAGACTACTGTAACAGAAAAACGTGTCAAACTTTGATTCTGTTTAGGTAGGGACTTCCTGCGGGCCCAAATACGGTCGTGCAATCGTCACCTACCATACCTGTGTTCCTATGTTAATTTTATTCAACAGCACGATTTAAAATGCGATTTGCGATCACGTTTACAAGAAATGGAAAACAGATGAATCGAGGATGATACGGAAATTTACGTATTTCATAATATCGGTGTAAAAACGATTATCATTGTCGGAGGGTAGAGGTCATTCTAGAAATTGCGATAACTCTTAATTTGTATTACACATATTGTAATTCATTGTATATTTTATATAATTGACGCTTAATTTCTAACTTGAATGCACATCGCATTTTATTTTATTTCTCGATCAATTCTAATTACCACAAAATTCGAAAGAGAAAGTTACTGTTTACATCTCTTCAAGTTATAATTAAAATACTTTAGCTGACAAGAATGCTCGTCATTATAAAGATTACGAACAAAAATAATTGAACATAATAATTGAGTTGTTCATACTCTTGCAATTCATCTGTCTTCAATATTTGTTGAAAGCGTGTTACAGTCATTACCATTCTGAAGATGGTTGCCAGTATCGCTGTTAATTACAACTTCACAGTATTTCCTTAATCCACGTTCCCTACTTTATCGACCATGAAGACTTTATTTTGTAAATAGAATAGAATAAAAATGATGACACTTGCAGTTCACTTTCTCTAACCGAGAAAGTCCTTTTTATAAATAGTTAACGAATATCAAGGCGGTGAGTGAGACAACAAGCGAAAGTTTCATAGTTCTACTAAAAATTTCATGTGCTTTTGATTGATATCGATTAAATTTTTAGTTCAACCCTAAAGAAAACCTTTGGGAAATAGTGACCTGCAAGGTGTATGAAAATGAAAAAAAATTGCAACAATGGCAATATACAAATGTTAACTTAAAGTATGGATAACAAAACTTTTGAAACTGTTTTGAAAAATTGTAGGAATATTAAATGTATGGAATTATAAAAATTTCTCACATTATCAGAAATACATATTTTTATCACTTAGTCACTCAAAAGAAAAAATATCCTATTTAGAAACTATTCAGATATGTGTTTAGTGAACCTAATTAATATAACAGGAATAATTATAGATCGTGTTTGTTTTTTAAAACTAACTTGAACTTACGTTTTTTGAATCAGCACAATAATACCATAGACGAGGTATACGTATAGAAGAAAGAGTAGCAATATTTAATTCATTATTCATTAGACTGCGGATTTTATACATTTATGACAAAAATGGGTACGTACAATTTAAAACAGTGGAGGTATTAAAAAGATTTAAAGCCACCAGTGAAAAGAAGAATGAAATTTTTATTTGGCTCGTGTCTTGCAATCAATGCAAACATTTTTTCTTCTGCATAAAGATCCGCAGTGTATTAAATTTCCGAAAGATTTAGTTAGTGCTGCCGCATCGCGTGAGTATGAAACACTATCGCGACAGATCAGTCGCTAAGATAGTTTCGGTCTGGTCGATCGTTAAAACAGAACGTGGAGAGGGGAAGTAGCAACATGGTGGCGCAGGTAGTCAGGGTTAGTTCATTTGAAAAGCCAAGCTGTAGTAGAGCATCAGTCGGGTGGCAACTGTCGAGCATGTGCGTCCTCCCTCGTGTTCCTTAGTCGCGTCTCAAATCGCACATAGTACATAAATTGCATGTACACCCCGGTACCTGAACAAACGGTAGACAGTTCGCGAACATGTGATTTTAACGACGAGTACAGTTCGTTAACGCCGAGAATCGCGTGCGTGAAAAGTGAAGGTTTCCTTGGCCGGATATATCGTTACCTTGCAGCAGCCTCGTTCGAGGGGGTGGAGTATAATGTTCTGAACCGTGTGAGCCACGCACATCATGGTTGCTAAGCACTTTACGCAGGGTAAGTTCCTAACCGTTCTCGAGGCTGGTGTTTCGTCGTTTCTTCTTACCTTATCTGATGAACGACAATAACGCGTGCTGAGTTGTTGTCGCTTATACGGGGAGAAAATGAAAAGGGGTACGTGCACGTAATGACCACGGTGCACCTATGGTGTACAATGGGTGGTGCGACTGGACATGTAATAGTGAGAATAACACGACTACCGGATAGGCGAGTCGCCTTCTGATTGTACTATTGTACCCTTGGTTTTAGGGCACGTTTTCGTGCGAAACAACAATAACAGAGGCATTTCTTTTCGACCACTTGTTTCGTTCACTTCAAATGGAAAACCTATAATACAATATTTGTCAGATTTATTGCGGTGAATGTACGTTGCATGTTTCTTCATGGAAGATACAAGAACGGTGGTATCCCCTCAAAAAAGGTTGTTCGTATTTTAGTCATGTTTCGAGAGAAAGCTTGTCAGTCTGGGCGGAGTAGCATTGACCGATTGTTCCGGGATAAGAGAGCTTGCGTGAGGCCGATGTCAAGTTCGTGGTAGCTTTTAAAACGTTCGATGTTGCCGATCGATTGATTCTCTGTGCAATCTTGCTCTCGCGTGCAATATCGAACGTAAACGCTTCCCCGTACGAAGTGAACAAGAATTTGCTGAAATTTTATGCGCGTACCCGATTGTATTGACCATACTTCTTTTTTCATCCATTATTAATATTTGATCATTCTTTAAGAACCATTTCTATTACGACAGTCCGTTTTGTTTGAAAATTAAGGGCGAACTGTAAAATATATTTGTGAGATAAGTGTTCGTTTTTTTATGACTGTGTGTTTACGTCAAAATTTTTTGGTAAATTAAGGAAGCGTGATAAACAATTAGTGCGCATTTCTCGATCCCCTCCAATTTGCATTGCGACATCTGGTGGCACTCTAGCACGCGTAAACTTCGATGTGATTAGGGGTACGTTTAATGCCAGGCCAACACGCGTTAACGATGTAAATATGATTAATAATTTCTCAAAGAAGCTCGATTAACACACCAGGCGTCCGATGGTATGCGAGGATTCTTCCGCTCTGAATCCATCAACCCTTCCTTCTTCTATATATACCCGCAGTGCAGTGATACGTCCAGGGATTTCCATCTTCCACATCGTTTCTTTTGAATTCTTTTATCACGCCGGTCGATAGAGTGCGAATGCTCGTGTGCACGCTTTTCAATGAAGCTTCTTATCTATTTAATTCAGACTAACACTTCGATCTACACCGGCCGCGCTGTTTCCATTTGAAAGATCATTGAAAAAGATCTTTTGCGGTTTCGAACCGAAACAAAATAATTTCCAACAAATAAAGGTTCATAATTAACCCTTATGTAAGCCAACCAAAATGTATAGATTATTTTAAATCTTTTGTGTTTAACATACTTGCATATTAACATATTTGCAACAAATTCTCATTTTAAGACTACAAATTGATATAATATCAAAAGTGTTTAGCCATGTACCATAGATTCTTCAAAATTATGCAATAATCACCGGTCGGTAATGTGTTAATATATTATTTTCACCACATTAAAATTATTAATGAAGAGCATTTTATATGTAGCTTCTGCGTCTTGCAATTGATGCACGAACTTTTTATTTTGCATAAACATCCGGAGTCTAATCATTACCAAAGCTGTTGAAAGAAATTCAGTAAATGGGTACCCGGCTACCCGGTTGGCTACACAAGGGTTAATCGTACAATCTGATCGGAGTACGATTATTCATTCAATATTTAACTTTTGGTAGCTAACTTCCAAACATTGACTTCGATAATAGGAAATTGTATATTTTTTCTTGAACCTATTCGAAATATTATATAAATATTCTTCCTATTATCGATCGTATGATAATTTTTTCAGGCGCAGTTTTCTTCTTTCTTCTCAATGATCCACATATGGATCGAAACGTTAAAAGTCTAATTTAACCTGCAAAATTTGCTTTTTTTTTGTAATTATATGATCGAATCGTTGCGCCGAGAACACTATTACATCATTTGTTTATTATATAAATCGTGAGGATTTTTTATGTTAAATACAAACTGTCTGTACTAAGAGCAAGATACACCGAAACTATGTAAAGATTTATTTCCTTTCTGAATAATTTTAATCAGTTGCAAATAATACAACAGCATTTTTAAATTCTTTAAACAATTTTTCTATTTTGCGTTTGATCTATTCATTCGTATCATAAACACATGAAATTCACAGTCTACTAATCACAATTGTGAATACACACTTTTGTTTCCCTTTTAAATACGTGAAAATTAGAATAAATTTAGATGAAAAAATTTGAAAATGTTTATCGTAAAGAGCTTTATCTAAAAAATGTATCTTTTTAAGTAAAATTTTGGGGCAATGCGGTGGAGTATACAGTACAGTTACCGTGGAGGTTTTACAATGTTGTGTGATTTATTAATACAACGAGCGATTGCGATGATAATACTACGGCACAAAGAACTCGTAAAACGGTCCCCAGAAAACACCCCTTTTTCATAACACGCGATCTAGTTCTGCACCGAGTAAACAACACACTCACTAAGACATAGCTGACGATTGTATACTAATGTATAGCAAATGCACATGTACCGCATGCACATATATTTCAAATGGAGAAAAAGGGGAGGCAGATGCATTTTTAGAATTATAAAGCATAATTCCCGTTGGAAAATCAACGGCTGGCTTATTTCTGGAGGTATGCCACTAATTTACTTTTAGTAGCTAACACTAAACCTACCGACCATCAAAAGTGACTGATATGTATAGTATTATAAAAATAACAAGATTAAATTTATTTATATTTTATGCGATTTTTACTGTAATATATACTGGCGTCAAAAAATATATTCAATAAAATCAAATAAAAATCTAAACTGGGCCATTTGATCCCTCGTAATAAGTTTAGTATTAATCCTGTAGGATTTCCGGGATAAAAATATATTCGTGCACATCTTTCATCTAACGGCTACCTGTGTACTAAATTTCAGCTTTCTATATCTTCTGTGTTTCGAGATTTTTTTACCGTTACAGAGGACAGAGGAACTGATAATTATATAAATAGATTATATTATATATAGCCTAGACTGCGGATCTTTATGTAAAATAAAAATTGTTTGCATCGATTGCAAGAAATAGAAACTAAATTGAATGTTATTTCTTCCCTTAATAATTTTAACACTTTATCTACTGATAGCCTATTAATAGGCTTTTCAATATTTGTGCTGCGCCAAATGGAAGCTTCAAAATCTTCTTTCACATAATAATCCCGAAGGAAATTATTGGATTTTGTTTATTGAGAGTGAGTTGTTGGTTTATGATTAAAATTGCTGTTGTTATTGAAGGATTCTTTGAAAAAATCCTCAGCCATGAACCATAGACTTTCAACAATTATGGAATAATCACCGGTAGGTAATTACCGGTAGGTAAATACAGGAGAAATCATATATTGACATCTTCAATTTTAAAAATGTTTCAACAATTTTGAATTTCATCTACTCAATTTTGCTGTAAATGCATAAATCCGCAGTCTCTGTAGATTACAATATTTAGACATCCTATTCTGGCTAAACAGCAAGGTTATGCAAAATTATCTAATTTTATTGAAATTACGATTTACTGTTTTATGTAGCCGCCTTGTAAAATAATTTGATTTTAATACGTATCCAGATAATAAGTAATAAGTATCCAGATATACCTAATTCTGTTCATGAACTGTGGGAACGAGTTCAAAGTGTATGGAACGGTATTCCTGAAGGATTTTTGAACAGTTTAGTGAACAGTGTTCCGATTAAATGCTATCATAAAAGCCAAAGGCGGCTACATTAAATACTAAAAATATGATCTACATATTGAGGTGCAAAAATGTTGAAATGCATTATCAAAATAAAAAAGATTATACTTGCTATTAAAGACCAAGATAAATGATTATTTTATATATTTTTCAAAATTTAATAATATTATTTTAATTTTCAATAAAGTTTGTATTTTTCAAAAGCGTTTACGTGATATTTTTTTAATTTTTAATCAACATTTTTGTCAACATTGCAACAGTTTTGAGAGTCATTGTATATGCACTGTGAAAATTCCATCGAAATCGGTTGATGCGGGAAAAAACAACTGACATTGAAAGATGTAAGAATCCTTAGACTTATTGCAGTTACAGGCCGAAAATCGTGAAAAATTGCAATTTCCGCCATCTTTAAACGTTTATAGCTCATTGCAATGTCGACGGATTTTGACGAAATTTTCAAAATATGCTTAATTGACAGAAATCGTGAAAACGCAGTTTTTAAATTTTCAATATAGGCCCACATAAAAAACTTGTAAACTGCAACTTTTAGTATTGTTTCTACAATTCCGATCTATTGCAATTTTTGAAAAAATTTCTTTTCACATCCTGTAGTAAACTAATTGCTCTAGCTTCCCAAAAAGGTTCAAATCGTATAGTACAATATTAAAAAAGTTATCGTCTTTTTTAGAGCGGCCGAATATTAGTGCGAGTCACTGTAAGTTGCTGTTAAGTCGAACAAGGTTTGAACAATAGTTGCAATGTTTGCGGTGCTGTTATAAGGGTGTATAAAAAGTAATGATCATCCGTCGCAGGGGTGAATCTACAATCCTCGACAAAATAATAAGATACCTATCATATTTTTAAATCTCTTATATTTAAAGATGGAAAGTGTACACTCCGTTATATCCTGAATACTACATACTATCTCCAAAGTAAACATGCGAAATCTTAGGATTGTATCGCATACCATATCAAAATTACTGAAAAATTACTTACATTGCTTCAACAAAAGACATATGGCTTATTTTCCACTCATGTGACTTCTACTATTAAGTGTTCTACTGTAAACGTATTCAGACGTTGTATCTTGTGATTTTTTTACAGTATAAGTACATTTATTAAAACGAAAAATACATAATGGGTCGAGGAAAGCAATTAAATAAAAATGAGGTCGATCGAATAGTTCTGTTGCGCTCGGAAAAGTACAGTATTAATAAAATTGCGAAATTATTAAACAGAAGTAGGTGCGCGATATATAATGTGTTAAAAAATCCAAGTGCTTATGGAAAAACGAAAAGATGTGGAAGACTTAGCATTACTTTCGAGCGTGATAAACGTGCAATTTTGCGTGTTGCGTCGAATTTTAAGGGCACAGTAAGACAAATAGCCGAAGAAGCAGGTGTAAAACAAATTTAAGAAATGTACATCGCATTTTACAAGGAAGCAAACACATTAAACGGAAGAAATTAAAACAACGGCCACCCTTAATGGAGAAACACAAAGCAGCACGATTAAAGTTCGCTCGTGGACACGTCCACTGGATGAGAAACTGGAATAAAGCCATTTTTAGTGACGAGAAAACATTCAATCTAGATGGCCCTGATGGCTGGGCCTACTACTTTCATGATTGCAGAAAGGGAGAACTCCATTTAAGTTGCCGTCAAATGGGTGGTGGCAGTGTTATGATATGGGACGGTATTAGTTACTATGGAAAAACAGAAATAAACTTTTTATCAGGTCGGATGAATAGTAACAAATATATTGAACTAATAACAGATCAATTAAACAAGCCTGCAGCTCGTATCACGCGCGGTGACTATATTTTTCAATAGGATAATGCCGCGATCTATACTGCAAAATCTGTGGAACTTTGGATTCTTTTCTTCAAAAAATATTAATATTTTGGAATGGACCGCTCGTTCTCCCGACTTGAATATTATAGAAAATGTGGGGAGATTTGTCAAGACGAGTCTACGCGAATGAGAGACAATATAATAACGTAATTTAACTAAAAGAAAATATTTAGATTACTAGATGTAATACAATTCAAGGGAGGTTTCACAAAGTATTAATTTCGTATTTTTATTTGCTTAATCAAACATTTTTCTGTTAGTGTCTTAGACTTTTGTCGAATTAATGTCAGACCGTGTTTACATATCTTTCTCTAATTTTGCTATGGTATGCGACACAATCCTAAGATTTTACATATTTACTTTGGAGATAGTATGTAATATACAGGATATATAACGGAGTGTACATTTTCTATGCTAGGTGCCTTATTATTTTGTCGAGGACTGTACACCTTTGGATCGGTGGACATTTGTAAAAGAAGCTTACCGCAAAATTGTTCATGCCAAAGAAAATTGTTGTGAAAGTTTGTATTTACATCAACACCTACACATCGAGAAGAGAAAAAGTTTGAAAGGAACCATAATACATATGGAGTACCGAAATTTCGGATAGCCGCACACCCATACTTAGGACACAAATCTTCATCTGGCGATTGCTTACGATTGTACGACCGCTTGGAGGCAAAAGTAAATGCGATCTTTTCTTGAAACTGTCTGTACAACTTGTCGTACTACGATAAATCGTATCGTCTGTATCCCATTTAAGAATCGTCTCCGCGAGATGAACGCGGTATGTATTTCCAACGAATTTCTCAAGCGGTTTTCGTGTTGTCCAGTAATGAGTTGCGGACAAAGTTTCCCGAAATTCGATTTACGTTGACCTAGTTCCAAGTCCCTTGAGAAACTTCTCTTCGGCATCACACGTATGCGTACCGGTGGACATTTCAAGCGAGTGAGTCACAACAGCATCCTAGCTGGCAGGTTTCCCCGGAATTTTGAACCCGCCCGATGATTCACCGGATATAGACGTTAAAAACCGTATTTCTCCATAGATCCTGAATCTCTCATGACGGACACTAGATTCCGACTTTATGAATCACTACTGGACAGTGGATTTTTATGCAAAATACAAATTGCCTGTGTCAATTGTAAGAAACGGGAGCTAGATAAAAACCATTAGTTCTTTGCTAGTTTCAATACGATGAAAATGAAATAATACGTCGCATATACCTAAATCTCTTCACCGTTTCTAATTTCTGTGGTAGAACGCGGGAAGAACGCCGCATGTCAAATAATTTCACTTTAGAGATATTGCCGTTTAAAGTTTCGCTCACTAATGCTTTGATATAGGACATCGGTTAAATTGCATTATTTTTTTCAGCCTTTCGAATTCATTTTCATGACTTTTTTCTGGTAGATATATAAATTCTATACTATAGAGCTCAATTAATGTATAAACTCAAGTTTTTTGAAATTGTGACATGCGGCGTTTTTCCTTGCAACCACAGATTTCATCTAGCCAGTTTTGCCTTATATGCATAGAAATGCTTATTACAGATCTCTAATTTATAAAATGTTTTAAACTCTCTCATAAAATAGACCAATTTCTTGCTCTTCCAAAGCTTCTTCCAAAGCTTCTTCCAAAACAGAACCTAAGCTGTTTAAATACTTGCTTAACACTAAACCTACCACGAGGGGTCAAATGACCCATTTCAGATTTTTTATTTGACAATTATTTAAATTGTGAAGATGTTTTCATGGGAATTTATTGAATATATTTTTTGACTCCAGTATACAGGGTGTCTCAGCTGAAGGAGACCACCTACATATCTCCTTTATTTTTAATGGCACAAAAAACATTTATGGCATAATTTAAATTGTATCGAAGGAGCAATATCATAGAAGAACAATTTTGAACAGCAAGTTCAAATGTAATCCTAATATTATCCTACAATTTTATCACATTTTTTGGTACTCAAGGTCACCTGAAGGTAATGAATTAAGCATATTGAAATGTATTTTTCAGTCGCTACAAGATAGAATAAAAAAAAAGTTTTCCCGATAAAAAATATGTAACAATGACCAGAAAAAACTGAAAAAATAACCGGACAAAAAAAATTGTTCTATGATATTCTTCCTTCTGTCGTAAATGTCGTAAAAGAGTGTGTATTTTAATGCTGAAATATTGATTACAAACGAATCAAATTTTAACAAATCATTTTTAACGAATCGAATGCAACATTCATATTTATTAGGCTTTATTTAAAATCTCCATGACGAGCGTGACTCGTTAAAATACTGCAAGGGGTTAACTATTAGGTTTAGGTCAATACAATTGTACACAGCATTTGATATTCTATCGATACACGATACAAAAAGCAGGTCATTCCATTGAAAAAATCAAGGTGACCTTGAAGTTTCCAAAATGTCTTGATCTCTACAAAAAAATGTTTGTATTACAATATTTCTATATCGTGCAAGTTTTGTATACAGGACAAAAATTACACTATATGATTGTTCCCTTCATACCGAACAATGTTTGTAAATAAATTTTTTTCGTATCGTCAATGAGTGACAATATATTTCTGTTATTAGATAAACGAAACACCCTGTATATAATTTTTTCATGTTATTAAAAACAACGGAGATATTCCAGGAGATAAAAATGATTGATTCGCCCTTTTTGTTGGCAGTACAAAAAGAAATGAAGTATTACATGCGTAACGATTAACCAAACAAAGGTATCGTCGTCTTTCTACGTTGTTTTGATTCGGGCAAATTATGTTTGATAATTCAAGCGAGGGCGTCGAATTGCAAGCCAGTTGCGCATGCCTCAAGAAGATAAGTTGTCGTATCTACTGGCCATGCCATAGATGTCTTTCGGTCAGGATAATGCCGGCGGTGTTCTATGTATGATAATGCACCGAGTTAATTATTTCCTCCCGTTGTTACGTGTCGTCGACCTGCCTGAGAACTCTTCGGGACTGCACTGTCGTTGCTTATTGGGTTGTTGCACGAAACCTACGGCCTCGATCGACGACATGAATTCTCTCAGGAAAGTGGAGTACCGTCAAAGATAGCAGGAAAAGGAAAATACAGGGGGAGACAATTAACCCCTTGCCGTATTTTAACGAGTCAGACTCGTCGTGAAGATTTTAACCAAGTTTAACAAATGTGAATGTTACGCCTTTCTTTGTAGATGAAATAAAAGATTAGTTTGTAATCAATATTTAAGGCGGTAGACTCATCTCCAGAATAGGAGGGTGCGGGATGCGCCTTCTCATTTCTCGATACATACAGTACAGTCGCGATTCTTGGTAAACGGCTGTGTTCTGGATGGACAAGGATCGCATGCCTTTGCTCATATTACAACATGCTCATATTATTGTTTTATGACTGCGAAATTTACGTTAGATGCAGATATTTTTATGCGAGATAATTGATGTATTTAAAAAAAGAACTAATTCAATCGAGATGAAAAATAAGGATGACAGTGAGCACTCTAGATTAAAAAATTACGATCACGGCCTGAATGAAATTAAAATGAGGACCGTGATCGTGATTCTGCGATCACTGTGATAAATCACGGTTAGTGATTTTGCATGCCATTACTATTTACAATGTCATGTGACTAATCCTGTACTGGTCTGCCCTCTCCCTGGAGAGGGTAACTATTTCGCCTCAATTCGTGTTTTCTCCCCTCATCTGGCAACTCTGGCCGCGTTTAATAATTTGAAAGTACCAGAGTTATTTCGTTATCAAAGGTGGAAGATGTATTCGCAGCCTCCATGCTTCGTTCGTTATTCAAGGCAGATAGAAGACGCGGATGAATAATTATACTGTGCTAATAAATATGCCCCAACCTGCATCGTGGTCTTCCTCTTTACTTTGGAATATTCCAACCGCGTGTCACTGGTCTCGCGCCATAAATTATACTTGTGTTCGGTTAACGCTATAATCTCCAAACAGAGTTGGCAGACATTTAATCAACGATTGACGAATTTTCTACTTCAATCGTTAATCGCAATTAACAATTAAACTCCTACTTTAGTCGTCAATTGCGGTTGACGATTACATTCTCTTCAATTGTAACCGTCAATCGGGTAATTGATTAATGCATACTGAAAAAAATGTAAACTGAATTTAGGTATATTGTCATTTGGTCTACATATAATACGATCTCTATGTGCCTACTTATTACAATTTATGGATAGACCGTGTGGCGATTAACTTCAACAATAATCGATTAAATCAGTCTCCGATATTTTTGATGATTTCTTTTTTTAATTAACGATTAACTTCATCAATCGATTGAATCAATCGTCGATTTTTCAATGATTCCCTTTTTTAACCGTACACATTAATCAATCAATTTTGATTAAAATTTTAATCGATTAATGCCCAACTCCGTCTCCAAATTATACAATATGAGAGTAAAATCGTGTAGAATGGGTGGGGGACGCCGAGTCAAAGAGAAATTGAAATTACATCGGATCGCTTTGGAAGCTTGTCTGCCATATTGAGTTCGAGTACTTATACAGAAACGAATATGTTATGTTGTCATGTGTGTGTGATCAAAGATAATATTTTATATTGTCGGAGTAAAAACTATTTTTAAATTTTATATAATTATGTAATGGAAAACTTCATCTTCATGCATCATTTAGGTGAATTCGATTAAAAGTGATGGTGTTCAAGTATATTTTTCAGTCATACATTAGGTCTGTCGTCTACGATTAACCACAATTTTTAACTATTTCCTATTTCTGGCAAGAAAGTAATTTCGTTATTTTAAGGTGAAATAAAACCGAATTTCTTTATTCAAACGATGAATTTTAATCAATAAAATATTTTCTTATTTATTCATTTTGACAGAAAATCATCGAACCAGAGGGAAAATATCTTATTCATTAAAGTTCATTGCTTGAATAAAAAAATTGGGCTCTATTTCATCTTAAAACACCGAAATTACTTTCTTGTCAACCCAATAGTTACTAATGATCGGAAAATTTTTAGTAATTCATAATGGTTATTGACAATAGTAACAGATAAATCTTAAAATTTTTTAATTACCTCGTTTTTGAAAAAATTTCTGCAATATTTACTAACACTTGACTCTTCGATTTGAATGAAAATGAAAATTCTCTTACTGATCTTTTTTGGAAAAATATCTAAAATAACTGTTACGTTCGATCTCTGTTCTAAAGTAATTTCGGATGAAATTCCGGGGATGCTTCGGAACGGACAGAGTGGTTTACAGAAATCTGTAGAAGTCGTATAACCGTGAATTCTGCATTCTTGCTAAATGCTGTCGGATCTTCGCCAGCTCGGGAAACGGATGGAGATCCGAGGCTAGCGATAAGGGGACGCGGTTTCCAAAGAACGACAGAGAAAATAGGAAGCTCGAGGAGGATGCCCGGCCCGTTTCATGGAACCGAGCGGCGAGCCACGCCGCGCCGCGCCGGCAAGAGACAAACGTCGCGTTCGTTGGAACTCTGTTCATGGAAATTTAATACAAGTCGCCCGTAATGATCTCCGAGTTCGCGCGAAGCTTTCGTGCCGCTACGCGACGCTTCTTGTAATTGCGGCTTAATCTTGGAAACCGATTGCGCTGGTGTTTCCGAGACCGCGTTAGAAATAAAGAAAGGAGTTACAACATTAAAACAAGTCCCGAATAGAAATTCTATCAACTCATTTATAATCTTCGCGGCTAAAATAGCTACATGAGCAGTTGTATGCTTCCGAATAATGCAAATTACGCCTTTTAAACGAAAAAATAGGACTTTTGAGGGCGATAGCGCCCTAGATCGATCTTTTTCTAGCGTTTTTGACTACTGGAAAACCCCATTTTTACCACCTTTTTTATTAGCTCGCTTTCTTGTCTGTATGTCTGTTTGTTTGTTCCGTACAAATTTTGCAATTGATTTTAAACTAACTTCCCGATGAGCTAGACACTTGAAACTTTAAACATAGCTCAGAACTGAATGACAATGCAATATTTTATCGGATCATCGATCGAACCGGTTTTAGATCTGTTTAGTTCGTTTGAATTTTCGTACGTTGAGGTAAACGGTCTCAACGCCCGCTGTTCGTTTTCGCAACCGCTCGCGTTTGTTTTCGATATGCCGCGGTCGCAATACCGTCTGAAATTTACTACATGTCTCTGTTATAATCTCATCAAAATGTTTAAAATCAATTGAAAAATTTCACACACACAAGACTAAAAAGCAGAAAATAATTATTTAAATAAAAATAAATTTTTAAAATATCACGTTTTTAAAACGGACTAAAAAATATAAAATAATTTTTCCTAGCCCCATTCAGATTCCTAACCCCCATACAGATTGTCCTGAAAATTTGTGATTGTAAATTTTTAATAGCTATGAAAATACTTGTTAGATTTAAAATGAAAAACATGGGGCGCATGCAATAGATAATTGATGCATGAATAGTTCACCTACGTCTTGCGCCCCACGTTTTTCGTTTTAAATCTTACAAGTACTTTCATAGCTATCAAAAATTCACAATCACAAATTTTCAGGACTACCTGAATGGAGGTAGGAAAGATTATTTTATACTTTTTAGTCCATTTTTAAAAATTTATTTTTATTTAAATAATTATTTGTATTATTGAGAAATGAGGACGCGAATCTCGCACCCTTGCAATCCTGAAAACGAGTCTATCGCCTTAAAAGTAAAATTGAAACGATACATGTACAAAGTGCGAAATAAACTAGACCTCGAGAATGCAATTGGAAACAGTGTCGCAGGGTTCGAAGGAAATCCGCAGCTTCCAGATCGCAACAGTTTCATCGTAATCTCGACTTAATTAGCGACTATAGGGCCCTCGCAAACGATCTAGTGACGCGTAACGCGGGATTGTACACACACCGTTCACACCCACCCCAAACGTGCACGAGGTAGACTAATTTAACACTTGCACCATGGTTCGCCTTTTTCTACCGGTTCATTAAGCTCCCGCCTTTGTATTATGTACCTGGCACTCGCTGGTTTTTCATTGGCTTCCTGCGCATCGAAGGGAACGTGGAACAAACAACGAATTTAAAGTCAACCACCATCCACTTTCGACGGATGCATGCCGTTGAAATTGCATTCGTCGCGTCGACGGTATTCCTATTTATTACGTTTCGTTCGAGGAAATTACTGGAAGAGCCCGTGTTCCTTAAATTATTCGCATTCCATTTCAGAAATATCTGTAACTAGTGTGCAATAATAGTTGAGATGTTCCGTGAATTTTCACTCCAAGCGAATTGTTGTTTGCATTTTGTTGGATTGATTTCGTAGCATCCTCGAAATATTGAATTCAATGCAATTCATTTGAAATTCCGATCAAACATATATATATTGTTAGTTTCAGGGATTTTCCGAAAGAATATAGGTAATATTTAGACTGCTGATTTTATGAGTTTATAACGTAAATGGGTAGAAACAATGTCAAATAGTAAAAACATTTAAGGAATTTCAATAGATTGTTATATTATTTCTAGCTTATTACAATTATTAACGTAGCTCCGGCAGCTTGAATTTAATGTAAAACAATTTGCAATTTGAATAAAAATCCTCAGGCCATTATTAACCTTAGCACTTGATAGAACTACCAATTGCTGTACAAGTATTCAAAATATTATCTACATTATTAAATATGTTGCAATCTAATCAATTACTAAACATTTAAGTATTGTATGAGGTACTGTAACAATTTCGTTTTCATACAAAGAAAGAAATTAACCCTTTGCACTTCAACCTAGTGACCCATATAGTACATCAACTCCAGCACTATATTAGTTACAAGTGTACATATATATTTTATAGATACATATAATGAAAAAAAATACAGTTGCTGCAATAAAACAAAATATTTATGTCTTACCTACATTATATGTATAAAACAAGTTCAAGTTTATAATATTAAAGTTTATAATATTAGTAAAAGCGATCAAGTAAGCAAAACAGTCTTGTCGCCGTAGCAGCGGCAGTGGATTTAAAGCTCATATTTCAAATGCGCATTATCGGCGACAACGGAGTGCAAAGTGTTAATATGGAATGGAATTATTCTAAGTCGGAAGAAATGTGTAATTGTCGAGTTAAAGTTAAAATAGCTCCGAGTGCAAAGGTTTAATATCTCTGAGTCAAAGATTTTTAAAGGCTATACCCGGGTTTGGTGGTGCAATTCGCCCCCGGCGGGATTTTAATCGAGCTTGGACCATTCGATAGCCTACCCAAAAAGACCCCTCTCTTCCAAGTTTCAGCCCCATATCTCATCTGTAAGGGTAGTTATTGAGAACAATCGAAAAACTAGTTTTTGGCCCATTTTCCGGATTTAGGTATCATTTTTAGGTATCATTTTCAGATCTTTCCGTTGCAAATTCTGGTTGTAAAAAATGAAAAATACGAAAAAATGCAGATTTCATATAGAAATCTAAAGATGACTATCACAGATTTAATTTAGCAATGAGATTAGGGTTGGGTATCTATAATAATACATTCTTGGTGAATATTTGGATAAAAATCTTTGAAAATTTATAAAACACGGAGATTGATTGATGTGCATTGGTTTGGCGCATTGGACACTTATTGGTTTTTTGAGAGAGGTTTCCGCGGAAGTAGTATGGCAGTGTCCTTTGCTCGGCAGACAGTAAGATTGCCAGGAATTATGCATCGAGCCGTCTCAAAATACGAGACCGAGATATCAAATTTCGCGATAGTTTGCAAGGCGGACCGTAGGGCGTGTCACGTGACATACGACCTTGCATAGGACCACGGCAGCTGACATGCAGGTGCAACTCTGGGCTCTCGCAGGTGCTTGCGCAGCGCTGCACCTGCGTGTATCGTGAGCACGTGGATCCCGGCGATGATTTGGGGGAGATGCGGTCAAAACCAGATGAAATCAAAATTTTTTTCGGCATCATTACGGCTGCAATTATATTAAAATCAAATTATCATGAATCAAAAACATTTTTAACAGAGTGCAGTTCGCTTTGAAAGTTCATCGTAATTGGAAAGAAATTTTTCGAAATACGATTCATTAACATTACTCGTTTTTGTAATCATTATGCAGTTGGCGAATGAAGAATCATAATTAGAGTGCGGGTTTTTACAGATTTTTAAAAACTCGATCGAATTGCACGTGTTTGGTAAGGTTTACTGATTAAGAGTTTTATTATTTGTTGTCAAACTTTGAACAAATCTGTAAATTACCCTTTTTGTTTTATAAATGATGTACGTAAGTTTGATAAATTGTGTTTAATTTCTAAAAAATTCGATCGAACTGCACGTGTTTGTAAAGGTTTATTAATTAAGACTTTTATTATTTGTTCAAAACATTTACTATTTGTTACCAAACTTTGAACAAATGTGTAAATTACTCATTTATATTTTATAAATGATGTACGTAGGTTCAATCAGCTCCGTCTAATTTTTAAAAAGTTCGATCGAATTGCACGTGTTTGTAAAGGTTTATTAATTAAGACTTTTATTATTTGTTCAAAACATTTACTATTTGTCACCAAACTTTGAACAAATGTGTAAATTATTCATTTATATTTTATAAATAATGTACGTAGGTTCAATCAACTCCGTCTAATTTTTAAAAAGTTCGATCGAATTGCACATGTTTGTAAAGATTTCTTAATTAAGACTTTTATTATTTGTTCTTTGTATGGCAGACTGCCATTGAGCTACGAATCCTCGTGTTTAATCCATGATTTTGCGTCGCGTCCTCGATTTCCTATTAAAGGTTCGATTGCATTGGAAATTGACCAGTGGAGGTGACAAGGAATTGCCACGTACGGCATTGTCTGCGCGAACAACAGGTGGTCAAAGAATTTACCACGTTTCCATATCGCGTTGCTCCCAACCAAACATCGATCAATGCCGAATGAACATCTGAGCTCAGATGACCAATAGCTGAACCAATTATACTGTCCAACAGCCAAAAAATGTTTCGATTCTCACTATGCGATTCTTATAGAGTTTTTCGCGCTAATTCCGAATCTGCCTTTAATTTTTCTCCTAGTCCTAGACGAACAGTTTTTGAAAAATTCAAGTTTGAAAAAAAGACATTTTTCGACTTTGAACAAATATTGTGATGTTATTATAAAAGATTTTGTATTGTTCTTTACAGCAAAAGATTCTCTAGACTTTCCCGAATCCAATGATGTGCAATACTAATACATTATGATTGATAAACAATCATTAAAGACGGAGAGGCACTACTTTTGCACCGTTTTTTGATGATATTTGTTAATTTATCTGAAAAAATAAGGGTCCAGCGGAAAATCGAACTATACCACGCGATAGACTTTTATCTTGAGAAACCTTATCTTATTTTCAAACTCAAGTTTCTCAAAAACTGTACGTCTAGGAGAAAAATTAATGACAGATTCGGAATCAGCGCGAACGAAAAACTCTATAAGAATCGCATAGTGAGAATCGAAACGTCAAAAAAAAGTTGAAATTTGTTGGACCGTGTTATTGGATTGGTGAAAAACAATTGTTGTTCTTATAAGAACAGAAAAATCAACATTTATTATAGCAATTGTTTTTGTAACCCTCTTGTCCCTTCTAGATCCAATTAAACTTTGATTGACTACAACGATTGCAACAAAAATTGATTTTCAATTTTCATTAAACAATTCATTTCACAATATGAGAATAGAAAGATCAAGATTTATTATATAACAATTGTTCTTGTAACCCTCTTGCCCCTTCTAGATCTTGAAGTATCATTTACTTATAGATTGTAACAAAAATTGATTTTCATGTTTGACAAAAAAATGATCACCCACAGGGTCAATTATATTTCACACTTACTCGTAAGATCAATGGCGACCTTAGCAAAGTTCTGCGACGTAGGTGTGCGAGTTCCGATAAAATTTCTTGCAAGCGTCTCATTAACCATCTGTACGGTTCTTTGTTCCAGGCTCGAGCCCTGAGTTCGGTGTCCCGGACATGACGATCATCAGCGACATCGACGAGACGGGAATCAATCGAAATCTCCAAGTTCGATATGGAAGGGATCAGATATACGTATCCTTTAATTAAATTCGTGCAGACACAATTAAAACCCGTATCTGCGGTCCGGTAAAATCTGAATTACCTCGTCGCAGTCACTATCCTCACTCTAGAAATTTCATAAGTTTTATTTTTATCGGATCAAGTTTCCATTTTGGTACGTTAGACTATTTTAGACATTTTAAAATTTCAACACATATGAACTATTTAATGCAAAAAATGGTGTAATCAAACAGTTGATCGTTGGATAATGAGTAGACTGCGGATGTTTACGCATTTACGAAGAAATTCGCTGGGTGAAATATATTAATTTTATAAATTTTTAAATTTGGGTAATATAACATTAGAAGATTAGAAAATTCTAATAATATTATTATGATGTTTTCATTGTAAAAAATCTATTAAGTGATAAAATGAATTTTTATTCAGTTCCTGCTAGTCATATATTAATTTCATAAATTTTTAAATTTCGGTAATATAACATTAGAAGATTAGAAAATTCTAATAATATTATTATGATGTTTTCATTGTAAAAAATCTATTAAGTGATAAAATGAATTTTTATTTAGTTCCTGCTAGTCGCGATCGTTGCAGAACATTTTTATTTTGCATAAAGATCCGCAGTCTAATAATGAGGAATTAAGTAAACGTTCTAAGACAGAATATTCAATGTCAATTAGACTCTTGACAAGCGGTGTTAACCAAACAAACTATCGACTTACGTCAGAGTCTCCAGATTAAAACTTGTGTCCCCATTCTACCTTCCCCTTCTACGATGCTATTCCTCACGCTTTTCCTCTCATCTGGCGACTGACTTACCACTTTTGCATTAAACGGCTCATATGTATGCGATAACCCTTTGTACTCCGAATTTATTTTCAATTTTATTCCCAATAACTTTCTATCAATTTAAGTGTTTTATTTAATATGTACTTCTTCTTGATTGGTTCCAGCTTTAAACAATTTTTTTGACCGATTACATTGAAAATAGCTAAATTTATATTGCTTACTTAACACGTTCACACCCATCGTTTTTTCTTTATTTTCACTATTCAAATGTTCTGTTATACACAACGTACATACAGTAATTAATTAATATTCGGACGCTCTAAAAAAGACGATAACTTTTTTAATATTGTACTATACGATTTGAACTTTTTTGGGAAGCTAGAGCAATTAGTTTACTACAGGATGTGAAAAGAAATTTTTTCGAAAATAGCAATTGATCGGAATTATAGAAAAAATACTAAGAAATACAAAAAATACTAAAAAATACTAAACTACTTACTACATCCTGTAGTAAACTAATTGCTCTAGCTTCCCAAAAAAGTTCAAATCGTATAGTACAATATTTAAAAAGTTATCGTCTTTTTTAGAGCGTCCGATTATTAATTCGAATAACTTTCCCTACATTGTGAAGGGAAGACCGAAGCTGTAAATTCCGATTTTGAAGAAACATATAAAATGACATAGAAATAGTATAGATATTCTCATCTTTAACAAGTAATTTATTGTTAGAATTAAAATATTGTAATAGGTTTTTTAAATTTTTTCATTTGTCGTTGAGCGAAACGGAACTTTTTGCCCCGTTGTGGAGCAAGTTCTTACTAAAGAATAAAATTTGCTAATAATTAAAACTACTAGAATATTTTATTTTTCAATGAAGTACAACACTATTCTGTAAATAATATAGATTTATTTAGGTTTAGGCTAACAAAAATATGCTACGTCAAAACAATATAATAACTCAAACATTATGTTTGTAATTAAATTACTTTGTCATATATTGCATTTAATTTTTTAGTCACCAAGAAGGTGGAATATTGTGTAAAATCAATTTTCTTGCACATTCGAACGCCAATTTTCTAGCTTTTTGTAGAAAAAGGCTAAAATAAATAGATGAACATTTCAAAAGGTATTTTGCCATAATCTTTTCTTTATGCTTATTAAAAACGATTCTCTTTTTTTCTGTATCGTATTGTTGCCTCTTGTGCATCTTTTACTGTTTTCATAAATCTGGACAAAGTCATATGACATATTGAAGTTTCTCGCGATTGTTTTTATTTTTTTTTGTTCAATAAAATAGTAACTATAGAATACTGTAACTATGTAATACTTTTTTGAAACTAAAACAACAAAAATTACATGCATATATGGAACTCTATTATATGTGGACACATGTGGAAATCTACAACAATATTTTAGTTATAGGTATGAAATAACTACTAAAACCTATTACAACATGTTCTCAAATGTCATTTGATCGATAAGGATAAAAGAATCAGTGACATCGATATTAAATAATCTTTACTTATCTGTAAATATTTACTTGCTTGATACTACTTTATTGATACTTATCGCGGACGCCACAGAAATGGGCGGCAGAGTATCTTTATCTACTTTTATAACAAAAATAACTGAAAACGAATCGCACGTACTTCTTCTTTTTTATAAAAAATGATCGGAACAACTTACCTTGGAAAGTTTTAGCTCCAGTCTCCCCTACTAAAACAATTTAGAAAAGAAAACTCATGGACTTCCCGAGTATTATGCTATGTTTTATAATTTTAAGTAGGATCCTGCATGTGTGGAATTAATTTGTCTGATTTCATGTAGAATACAAGATTGCGAACGCCACACGTGTGTGACGGTGGTAGTGAACATGTTAAGTAAAAGAAGTGAATATTCTAAAAAATAATAAATGATTCTACGGGAAATTTAAAAATGTCGAGTCACACTCAAGATAGAAGTGCAGAGGGATGAACTGTAATTTAAATCCTCGTAACTATAACTGTAATTTATGAATTCTAGAAAGAGGAAAATTGAGAACAGTAGAATTAATATTTTGATCTTGGAGCGCTTTAATCGACACTTTAATTTTTGAATATCATGGTCACTAATTGTTAGACAGTGGATCTTTATGCAAAATGAACATTTTCTACCTGAATTGCAACAAACTCGAGCGAAATAGAAATTAATTTTTTTTCTTAATATGTTTAATAAGTTGAAAAGAATATAACAGAATATTTTAATAATCTGTTACTGTTTTAAATTACACCTACTCATTTTTGTCATAAATGCATAAAATCCACTGTCTACTTATTGTTATTTTATAAATGGGGCATTCTAATGCTTTCATTCTGTAATGTTCGATAGTCTAATATTTGAGAAGTAATGTCCGTGTAACTGATGAAACAATGCAGACACTGGTTTCAATCAGGATATATCAAAGATTCCATACGCGTAGCGTGTCGACCAGCAAGCACGCTCGATCACATGTGAACCGCGTTGAGCTCCACGCGAGGAAGAGTTTCGCAAAAAGTGGGGAACGGATGTCCGTCCATTTCGTCATTCTTCGCCATTACGTCCTAGAGTTAGAATTCCTCCCGTACTCTGACGAATAACTCGCTCGAGTTTAGTCTTCGCCGCGTGATGATGTAATCAAGACTAGGATTTATGCCCGCTTTTTCCGTGCAACTGTGCAACTACAAATTATATGGTGTACACGCGTTAATGGCACTGATAACTTTTGTGTTTCTTTATGTCTCCATTAGTCTGGAATTGTTTATGTATAGACTGCGGATCTTTATGCAAAATAAAAATTGTCTGCATCGATTGCAAGAAATAAATTGAATGTTATTTCTTCCCTTAGTGATTTTAATAGAGGAGAAATCATATGTATTGACATCTTAAATGTACCAAATGTTCCAACAGTTTTGAATTTCATCTACTCAATTTTGCTATAAATGCATAAAAATCCGCAGTCTATATATTGAAATTATCATCAATAGCTTACTGAAAGAAAAAAGTCATAACTAAAATTAATAGGTCAAATACAAAACAGAAAAGACATTAGAAAAATTGAAAGATGCTATTATGTCATTTTCAATTATGACTTTTTAAAATGATTGCAAGAAAAAATATATCTTCAGATTCTTACGATTGACTTAGACAATTTTTATTTTGTATTTACAACAGTCTAGTCAAAATTATAAAAATAATATTAGATTGTTACGCATGAAATGTCCAATTTAAGCATGCAAATGTTATGAATAGACTGCGGATATTTATGCAAAATAAAAGTGTTCTAAGTCAGCTGCAGGAAACGGAAATTAAATAAAAATAAATGTTTTCTTCTAATAAGTTTAGTAAGTCGAAGATAGCGTAAGAATATTGTTAAATTGTTCCAATGTGTTCACAGTTTTGTATTTCAGCTATTCATTTGTGTCATATGCATAAAATCCGCAGTTTAGGTTTTGCAATAACGAGAAAATCACCGTAAAACAATTCCACCGATGTTACCACGTTCGCAATGAACCTAACCGCTCGACAAAAAATAGTTCAAGAGCAGTGCAATATTATTAACCACAATTACAATTAACAAATTCACAAAATTCACAATTTCTCTAATTTTTGTTTTATGAATGATGTACGTAGGTTTGATCAATTCTGTCTAATTTTTAAAAAATTCGATCTAATTTGTAAAGTAAAGCACGTATTTGTAAAGGTTTATCAATTAAGACTTTCATTATTTGTTAACCACTCGACAAAAAATAGCTCAAGAGCAGTGCAATATTATTAACCACAATTACAATTAACAAATTCACAAAATTCACAAAAAAGTCAATTAAGACTTTCATTATTTGTTAACCACTCGACAAAGAATAGCTCAAGAGCAGTGCAATATTATTGACCACAATTACAATTAACAAATTCACAAAATCCACAATTTCTTTGATTTTTGTTTTATAAATGATGTACGTGTGTGTGTGGGTTTATATAATCAAATCTCTCTGTTTAATTTTCAAAAAATTCGATCGAATTACGTGCTTGTAAGAGTTCATTAATTAGGACTTTTATTATTTGTTAACTACTCGTCAAAAAATAGCTCAGGAGCAGTGCAATATTATCGACCACAATTGCAATTAACAAATTCACAAAATCCACAATTTCTCTATTCGCCGCCCTCAGCCGTTACATTTCTGGCTAAAGCAAAACTGAAGAGAAAGAAATTATGCTGCGCTGAGGATTGGGGTATCTATCTGGGATTTTACCCTTTCGTGGAAAAGACTCGACGATCGACGTTACCAAGAATGGAGGCCGGAAAGAGAATTAAAAATAGGGAATCCAAGAGTTGGAATAGAAAGCGAGAGGATGAGGAAGACGAGGCTGAAAAGACTGCGAAAGAGAGAGAAAGAAAAGGAGTACAGGGGCTCGGGGTGGTAGGTGGAAAAGAACTATACGTATGAATTTTGTAGGGGTGGGGCGTTGCTCCCGGGTTGGTTCGTTGCCATGACGACAACCCCAGTCAGCTGGTGAACCACCCCAGGGCCAGACCCATTCATCCGACCGGGTTTGCCGACCCAACGACCGACACCAACGACCCACTGTCGTTTCTTGTCGAGCTTTAACCCTCGAACTACGAATGGTATACCGACGACGTAGCGTACGGTAGCCGGGTCTTCCTGACCCGACACAAATATGTTTCTCATTTTCATACATTTTCCAAGTTTTAACCTTCTTGGTCATAATTAGACTGCGGATCTTTATGCATTTATAGTAAAATTGAGTAGATCAAATTCAAAATTGTTGAAATATTTTAAAAATTGAAGATGTCAATATATGATTTCTCCTCTATTAAAATCATTAAAGGAAGAAATAACATTTAATTTGGTTTCTATTTCTTACAATCAATGCAGACAATTTTTATTTCGCATATAGATCCGCAGTCTACTTATAACGGACAAACTTCGCAAACAATTAAGGGGACATTACATTTTCTCGGTCGAAAATTTGAATAATTTTTATAGGTCTGATAAAGTAATGAAAAAACATTTTTTTAGTACGTAATTTTCTGGACACATATCTTAAGTCTTCAAATACAAGAAAAATCTTTTATATAATTTAATGATTTGTACATTGATTAATGTAAATGATTTTTTATAGCGGTTTTTTGCAGTCTCGTGGAATCATTTTTAAAATTTTGATCTGCTGGCGTGCACAATTGCGGCTCACTGGAACGTTTGAAAAAAAGAATTATCCTTAGAAAAAGTATGACTATGGCCCCAGTATAGGCTACGATTATTTTGTTCAAGCAAAAATTCACAAAATGGTGGACCTCCAAAGTTGGTGGTCTCAAAAATAGCATTTTCTTCGCAAAAAAACGTTAAAAATTGAGGAAAAAATTAACCAATCTTATTTATTTTAGTCTATACTGGGCTATTGTTGTGTAGAAGAACATAATAAAATTTCAGACCGATCGGTTAAATGGTTTTTAAGTTATCGTGCACGCCGATTACAAAAACGTTGTGTAGTTAAAAAAATTCATAAACATTCTGTTTAATAGCACACACAACTGTGATTTTTTTCAAATTTAACTGCAAACTTGATTTCAAAAAAGTTCAAGAAACTTAAAATTAGTGATTATGATATTGACGTTATCGGATTACATTATTATTAGACTGCAGATGTTTATGCAATTTTCAATTTTTGTCGGCAAATTTTGAGAAAGTGGAATCATGCAAAATCTTATTTTCAGTGGCAGTAGTCTTTATAGTCCTGAAATAAATAAAAATCGTAGTCAATAATTTCTGAGGAATTTTATATTCTAGCATTTTTTCAAAATTTTCAGAAGCTATAAATGCATAAAAATCCGCAGTCTGATTATTATAGTAGTTGCGTCTTACGTAGATGTGTAGTTTCTCGAATTAGATAAACACCATTACAAAAGTTGAAAATAGCTGCAAGACGAACAAATGATTATCCACGAAGACTCTATTGTCATTTACTTAGCAGCGAAACCGGAAATACCGGAAGGCCTGCGGCTGGAAATGTCGAGGGCCATCGGGCCAGCGGCGACTCCTTTATTTAAAAATTCAAGTAAATTCTCATCGATTCTGTAATTGGGTTTTCACTGAGAGAATAGAGCCTAATGATTCATGGACCATCCGCCGGCGTCGAGTAACTGGAGACTATAGTGAACGATGCTGAGTTAACAATTTCTTGTGAATGGACGGCGAATCTTTATGTACTCATTGTTAAAGGGAAGGCAACGGACAATACCTGATGCTAGACGCTAGCTTTTTATTCATTCATTCAAACGTAACGAATAGATTTAGTTATATGAAAAGCATGAGACATGAGAGGCGGCAGCCCCTCCCCCAATATAATAGACAAGATTTTACTTAAGATTATTTAAAGTGGTTGCATCTTAATTATGTCTTTTGTGTTCATTGTACCTGTAAAAGACTTTATGGTCTTTGGTGAAAGGATTACAGTAAACGCTCCTTTACTGTCCAACAGCCGTGTTTTGCACGGACAGTGATCGTACCCAGACACTATTTTTGATTTCTGACTGCGTCTACCGCGCCGACCGCGCCGAGCGAGACTTCAATAGAGAAGGACAGAAGGGCAGTGGAGTGGGTAGGCACTGAACAGTGATCGTGCCCACGAACCCGGACAGTAAAGGGGCGTTTACTATACTGGCTTGTGCTTCTCACAAAACTAGCATTAACCCTTTGCAGTCGGAGCTACTTTAACTCGAAAATTAAATATTTCTCCCGATGTAGAATAATTCCACTCTATATATACAGTTAGTCACATACATAAGTATTCGTACGCCACTTAAAACAGAATAACTTTTTTATATAATTTTTATATAATTGTACCAAACGACTTGATGTTTTAAAATGATGTGCAAAAAAGGTTTTCCAAAAATTACAATCTACAAGGTTGCATGCAAAAATAAAAACAGCATTTTCTAAAATTTTTTTATTTGGGCCCTTAATGAAAATTTAAAATATATGTTTTGTAGATCTATATTATACACGTACTGAAAATTTCATCAAAATCGATTAACATACCCAAGAGCTACAAATGGTTAATTGTGGCGAAAGTCATAGTTTCTCGCGACTTTTGGTCAGTTTCTGCTTAAAATCCACAGATTCTTACATCTTACGATGCATGTCATTTTTTTCTGCGTCAACCGATTTCGATGAAATTTTCAGTATGTGTATAACTAACATAGATCTATAAAACATATATTTTAAATTCTCATTAAGGGCCAAAATAAAAAAGTTTTTAAAAATACTGTTTTTATTTTTGCATGCAACCTTGTAAATTTTAATTTTTGGAAAATCTTTTTTGCAGATCATTTAGTACACCAATGCTTCTAATTGCTTACAAAACACCAGGTCGTTTGGTGCAATTATAAAAAAGTTATTCTGTTTTAGAGGGCGTACGAATACTTTGGTCCTCCACTGTACTATTTGTTTATATTCGCAGTAAGTAGAATGAACGAACGGTACAGTGGAATTGGAATTAGTGGGCCTGTTATATTAGAGGATGTCGTCCTCGTGCGAGGATGACGCCCACTAATGAGTTAAGCGTGTCTCGGCGTATAATTGCGGGCTGAGTTTTTGCCGCGGTCGGTTCGCCCGCGATCAAACACCGGAATTCAAACGCGTGATGCGTTCGCCTCGGCGATTTAGGTCGTCGTCGTCGGTGCACTCGTTAGTGCGCACTTCCTCGTGCGCCACGACCTCCGTCGTCGCGTGTAGGATGACACATAATACAATCGCCCACAAGAAACTCCATATCAAACGGGACTTCACTGGCCCACCGTTCTTTTTTCCTGTGGTTCAGTTTGGTATTTACTACACCGTGATTCTGTTTTATAGTAGTCTCTTTCCGTAACTGTCGCATCGTCGAGTCTGCCGTGCGACAATTATCGTTAGACAACGGATTTTATGCATTTATGACAAAAATGAGTAGGTGTAATTTAAAACAGTACAAACATTACAAGAATTTAAACATATTTTTATATTATTTTCAATCTATTAGACATATTAAGAGAGAAAATAAATTTCTATGTCATTCCGGTTTGTTACAATTCAGGCGGAAAATTTCTATTTTGCATAAAGATTCGCTGTCTAGTTCTCATCATATTTAGAAAATGTTTATTTTGCATAAAGATCCGCTGTCTAGTACTCATCATATTTAGAAAATGTTTATTTTGCATAAAGATCCGCTGTCTAGTTATTGTAGAGGTGCTATATTCTTTGTAGTGTGCCGAGAGTAGAGAAGGATAGCGATTGAAAACGAATGAGGGACTGATGTTCCACGCTTCGACTCTCTGCCCCTCTGTCTTTTCCATTCCCCGTCTCCTTTCACGCCCGAAACATTAATCGCTTATTACACAATAAAGAATTATTTATAAAATATAGAATGATAAGGTAAATAGTTTCTTGATCATGTGGAATTACATGGCAGCTAGTTTTTGATAAGGTAACGAACTAATTTCCGATCATCTTAAATAGATAAATGGGGGGAATTAATGTTCCATCTTGTGTCAGGTATTTTTTGTATAAATACTTAAACAATACTTAAACAATTACTAAAATCATAAAATATTCTTTTTGTCAAGCGTTATTTATTTGAAGTTTTTAAGAAGGCAATTATTTAATGTTAAATATAAGAATTGAATTCAACCAAAATCCTAGTCAAACTCGATTAACCTACCGAGCCTTAAAAATAATCGGTACATGTTCCCTTATAAAAATGAAAAGATTGATTTTATTTCGATTTTGTGCGGCTCCTATCATAATACGTGCTCTACTAAAGATATTTATACAATCAATTCTTATAAAATCATTTTTATTATTTCAATAATTGTAAAATAATAAATCTGGAACCGGTCATTTTGACGGGTGGTGGTAGGTTTAGTTAATTTTCGTTCAGTTTTCAAAAATAATCTTTTCCCGCAATCCGTGTGAATGCGATCGGACGAACTTTAGAGAAAAAGCAGGGTCGCGTGTTAACAATCCGGCCGATAAAATTGCACAGTTCTGGCGGAGGGTATCGGGTCGATAGATCGTCGTTCGATTAAATAGCTGGCCAGTGAGTCGTCCGCCTCTGCGGCTGCTTCCGATCGAAGATAGCTACTTCCTCGGGGCAGAAGGTACGCGAGCAAAGTGTCCGTCCTCTGGATTAACATTCCCCAGTAGTCTCCGGTTGGCAAACATTTATTTCCATCAACGGGCCGAGATTGCAGGTTATTACGCGAAATAATGTGACCTCTCGCGTCGCGGCATGCAACAGCGGATCGTCAATCGCTAGTTGCGTTCAGCTAGCTAATGTTTGTTATGCGTTGAAACTAGATTCGCATTAATATTAAACACGGATTTTTTAACAGTACAGTAAATGCCCTTTTACTGTCCAATAGCCGTGTTTTGCACGGACAGTGATCGTACCTGGACTTTATTTTTTATTTATAACTGCGTCTACCGCGTCGACCGCGCCGAGCGAGACTTCAATAGAGAGCCGAACATAGAGAAGGACAGAAGAAGGAGTGGGTAGGCACTGAACAGTGATCGTGATCACGAACCCGGACAATAAAGGGGCTACTACTGTATTAAGTCTACAAATTCATTCGTGGCCGTTCACAATCAATCCTTTGTACTCGAAGCAATTCATATCGTATTTCGCTGTTGTAATTTGTCTTATATTTTTATAAAGTGGTGTCAATACAATATTTTCGAACTTTCTTGGGCTACGTGGTAATAAATTCATTATTTTAAACTCTGCATTCTCATCCATTGATATCTTATAGAAAATTTTATATGGTTCATTTCTCAAAAAACGCATCCAGCACATTTTTAACCAATTTATTGTTTCTCCGTTAGAATTCTTTTAAAAGTTGCATCCTCCAAAAATCTTGTCGATATGAAATCTGTGACAAGTTTAATTCGGTAATTCGGTATCTCTACCACAAGGGTAGTTATAGGATGAGCATTATAATAATTAGTACTAATAATAATAGTGCATTGTATAGTCAATTTTGATAAGAAGAAAATGTTTAGCCAGCTATTTCGTTAGGCTATAGTTTCAAGTTTCAATACTAAGAATTTACCATGAGAAATCAGAGATCCGTGCGGAAGCGAACCATAAGAAGTACGGACATTTACAGGGAAAGAATGAATAAAATCGTTTCTCTAATGTTACCCAATTTGTATGCTGTCGGCGCAGTAGCAGCGATAGGCCGTGTATGCCGAATCACCACCACCACTGCAACGGAACCCGCCGTCCATTCGGCTCGCCTCGTAACTTTCAATTTTCGTAACGAAGTTAGCCGCGATAGAAAACCGTGGGCCTATCGACGAAGCTGCATTGGTTTCCAGTAATTAGTCTCGTTCGTCGCTTCTTAACGAGATTCGATCGACCGATACAAACGTTTTCATAATGTAGACAGGCAGGCTCGCTTAAATCGAATTTATTATATTCGATCGTCGGGATAATTGATGCGAATTACCGTTCAAACGCAAAAGAATCAAACTTTATTACGTTCCTTTTTAATTCCCCCTTGAAAATCTTTATAAACGCAGTGTAGGTATTTACATAAACGACAGCAGTTCAACTGTTTTCTGTTCGTGCGATTTTGATGCCACATGTTTATTATTTTAGATTAACACTAGAACTACCGGATGAGTCAAAATGACTTGCTCCTGATTTCTTCTAATAGAAATATTAAAATTATAAATATGTTTTTCTGAGAAATTTTTTTATTGAAATTCTCTATTGAAATACATATTTAAACAAAACTGGCACGAAATCTAAACAAATGCAATTTTGTCATTATTATAAGGCAATGTATGCCAATTGCGTTTAGTGCTCGGTAGTTCTAGCGTTAAGTAATGATTTCATTCAATTTGTTTATTTTGTTACTTCAATCTCTTTATACAGGGTGTCCCACCTAATTCTGGCAGCCTATAGCCGTGTTGGACCAAAAATGTTTCGGTGAAAGTCATCTCAAGGTCGTATTTTCCGGGATCTTACGAACAGTATTGTTGTCTAAAATGGAATGAGCTACCTTTTGTATCGCGAATCGATAGAGTATCAAATTCTGTGTACATTCTGCGTTCACAGGATATTGGAACGAAAGTTCGTAACGTTCATAAATTAAAATTGAAAGCTAAAATTCAGATATTTATTCATAGATTTATTCAATAACATATTTTCCATTTTGTTTTATTATACTTTTTGCCATTTTCGAGGTAACTTCTCGTGTTATTAAATAAATATCTTAATTCTATCTTCGATTCTTAATTTGAAAACGCTACGAACTTTCTTTCCAACCCAATATTATCAACCTAATTTTGCATACGTACATTTCCGTCCATCAATCACCGGACACTTATTTATTTTCAGCAAAATGTGGTAATTAAAACGAGAATACAAGTTTCCAGCTTGATTTTATTGTTCTGTTTTGCAAAAGTAAGAAAATATATATACAATTTAAATAAATGTTGGATCTTATTCGCTGCTGCACGAGGCGAAAATACGTAAGAGTAAGCAACTCTGGTCTCTCTGCTGTATACAGTATATGTTTCGTCGCCCACCCATTATCTTCTGGTACTCGAGCTACTCAACGCTCTTTTTGCAAAAGACTTGGTTCTCTTTCGCGATATCGGATTAACCCTGGCCTCGACGAGAGGGCCGAAACCGGAAGCTAAAGACTCATCCCCACCTTCCTTCTACTACCCTGGTTAACCAATCAAGCAGCCATCTTCCTTCTTGCTTTGTACGCCGTACAACCTCACGCAATATATATTACAGTCGCCGCGGAAAGTATGTTCACATGTCTTAAATGCATATTTTCTGTTTTAAATCAATAATTTAGGAATTAATCGAAAATATATATTATGTATGTTATTTAATATAGTACAAACTAGTATGTGTAGCACCACACAAAGATAACATAAAGTTTATAATAATGACAGAAAAAATTAAATAACTTTTTTATCGATTGCGAAAAGTATATTGACAGCATTGAAAATTCGTAATTGAGTGTATTCTTAACAATAAAACGACATAATTAATATGAAGTTTGATACCCTTTGTTTCTTATGAACTCTTCAAGTCTTCTAGGCATACTTTCAAACAATTTATTCATAACATTTTCGTCAATACTATTCCAAGCCCTTGTGCTTGTTTAAAAACTGATTTATTATTCCGAAACTTCTCACTTACACTTCGATCTAAGTGATCCCACAGGTGATCAAGTAAATTCAAAGATCACTCAAATTTTGAGGGGGCCATGGTAACAATTGAATATCATTTTCACTGAAATATTTCGTCGCTATTTTGCATTTATGGATTATGCATTGTGGATGTTCATTTTTATTATTGAATCTTGTATATATAAATTCTGTTGCAAAATATTTACATAGCCTGCTCCTGTTACTGACCCGTCTATAAAATGTAAATTGCCAACACCATTTGCAGAAAAACAATCCCAAACACATACTGATCCTCCACCATGTTTTGTTGTAGGCGTTATCACCATTGATCTAAAGCATTCACCTTGCTTTCTCCATGCACATTTTCTTCTATTACAACATCGAAGTTCAAATTTTGACTCGTCGCTAAATACATCCTTCTTCCAGAAATCTGGTGATTTATTTATAAATAAATGATTTTAAACGAATGATACTGTCGTCGACAAAAGTCGTTGTCGGCCAAAGTTATTGTCGGTCAAACCTGGAGTTGGTGAAATATTGTCGGTGAAGCCTGTGTCGGCGATTTCCATGGGACCCAATCATTATCCACGTAAAATTTCGGATAGACGCGTCTCGTCTTTTTGGTTCGTGTGGCCTAATTCGCCAGCGCGTCGAGCGGATTCTGCAAACAGTGGATAGGGTTCTCGAGAGCGACCGCATATCCGGCCCTCTGGCCCTGTGTCCCTGGTCTGCTCTCAGCTTTCTCGCATCAGCCTCTCACTCCCGTGTGATCCCTCGACCCTGCGACACGCCGCTAAAAGGTGGCTCGTCCTCGACGAAAGCAATTGAAACCGGCTAAGAGCGCTTCGCCAGCGAGAGGTTAACGAGAGCCACCCTCGCGCCGCGAAAGTATCCGTTGTATACGCGCACCGAATACCGGAAAAGAGGAGGAGAGGGTAAACGGATGGCGGAACGGACCGGAGACGTCAACACACTCGCAGCTTCGCGTAGGTACGTGTCGGCTGGCTTTGGTCTCGCGCGGGCCTCGGCGTGTGAGATTAGGGGATGTGGAATACTGCTTCAGGAAAAAGGCCTGCGGAATTCGAGACTACGGGCGGCTGGAAAAACGAAGATTGAAGGAGATGATAGAAATAGTTTATACGAGGCTCGGTCAAAGTATGAACCGGACTTTTTCTTTAATCGTGCATTCGATAGGGTTAGGTTAGGTATGCCAATTCGAAGCTGCAGTCGAGTGGAATCAAATATGAGGATGAGCACTTTTTCACGATTTTCGGTTACGAAAATTATTTATTCCGGGAAAAAAATGTCATGGCTTTGCTAAGCAGTTCTTTGAAAATATAAATGTTTAGTATATTACTAAACTTATTTAGTATGTCCTTATATGAGGGCGCCATGCCCGAAACGGTTAATCCATAACTTTCTAAACACAACACCAACATCTACATCCGGTATCTGCACAATTTCGTATTGCCAGCCGTCATCTGACGTTTGTCCTTTAAAGAAACTACGCCTTTAGGGGGTAGACTCGTTTTCAGGATTGCAAGGGTTTTTCATTAGTCAAAACCGCTAGATAAAAGATCAATCTAGGCCGCAATCGCTCTCAAAAGTCTTATTTTTACGTTTATGATGTGGAATTTGCATTATTCGACAGCATGTACACTACCGTCCATGAGTATTTGACCACCTAGCGGAATCGAATCTAAAAGTTTATGGTATATCAACCTTATAACTTGAATTACTTTGAAGTAGAATATGATTGACATAGTATATGATTGACGTAGAAGCATTATAATGCATTACATGTCAAGGATTTTACCAGTAAATAGATGAAAGTTATTCAATACTTCGTTCATCAATATATCCACCTCGCTGGGCAATGACGATGTTTACAATTCGAGGCAATCTAGCAACAAGCTTTCTTAATGTTTCTTCCTGGATTTCGATCCAAGCACTTTATAAATAAGTCCACAATTGTTTCTCTGATTTTGGACACTTTATTTTCACCTTTCGATCCATTTCATCCCACAGTTTCTCAATCGGATTCAAATCCAGTGATTGCAGCGGCCACTGCATAACTTTAAGTTTATTAATGTCCTCTAATTGCTCTAAATAATTTTGACACACTTTTGCACTATGTTTAGGATCGTTCTCTTGCATAAAAATGTAGTTTTCGTCTATCAGTTTCGTTCCTGTCAAAAGTGTCATTGGGATGCCTTATTTTTTAAATATATTTTGTATATTTTCGATAAAATGAAGGTGGTCAAATATTTATGGACGGTAGTGTAGCTGTTGCAGCTTTATAAAAATAGCTACATGCGCAGCTGTATGCTTCCGAATAATGCAAATTAAGCCTTGTAAACAAAAAAAAAGAACTTTTAAGGGTGATGCCTAGATTGATCTTTTATCTAGCGCTTTTGACTACCGAAAAACCCCATCTTTGCATTATCGACAAATGAGAAGGCGCATCTCGCACCCTTGCAATCCTAGAAACGAGTCTACCCCCTCAATTGGCGAAATAGTCGGACTATCTGCCTTTGATTAGGAAGAATATCTAAGCTGTCGCTAGGATGTCCACATCGAAGCGAGCCCGACGCATCATTGGCCATCAGCGATTAAACGCGAGTTGTTGCGCACGTTGCGATATTCTTTTTCTACCCGCTCCTGTTTTGAGGTCAATCGCCTTTTAGGTCAGCCGGTTGCCGGGCTGAATTTTATTGAAAATTTCATGCTCTGTTTGCGACCCGTCGTCGACGTCGTTTGCTGTCGCCCGACGACGCCACGAGAGCACCCTTTTTGGGTCAACTCTACCCTGATCGCTAGGTCTGCTGATCCGTGCGGACCCATTCGCTGACCGTCATTAGTTGTTGCTAGACCAAGTTTACAGACAGAGCACCACGGAAGCAGCAGAGCATGATTGATGATCGAGGAAACGGCTGGCTCGGGCATTAGAGAATGCGTGATTAGAATTCATTTTCGAAACAGCTGTTTACCGACGACGGAGCTTCTGTTCGATCGTTCTGTAGCCAACATTGTTTGGTTCGGTTGGCGAGAGTTTCAAATCTGAAATAATGATCGAGTATTGTGCGCATGAATCTGCTAGGCTCGAGCTATTAACCTTTTGCACTCGGAGCTATTTGATTTCGAAAATTAAACATTTCGTCCTAGCTAGAATAATTCCATTCTATATCATTTTTTTCATTTTGTGGCTATGAAATTAATATAATACTTCATACAATATTTAAATGTTTAGTAATTGGTTAGATACCAACCTCGCAAAGTAAGGTCTTATAACACATAAATAGTAAGGTGGAGTCTCTTAGACTCCGACAAATAAATTTCATAAATAGCCCCGTTTTTAATAAATTTGGGATAAAGAATAACACAGGATAAAAAGTAAACAAACAGATTTAATTTTATTCGTAGAAAAGTTCTTTTCAAAAATCTGAAGCTGGGATCTCTGAAACCCCACATTACCTTGCGAAGGTTAATAATGTGAACAATATTTTGAATTATAGTACAGCAATTTTTAGTGGTGACTCAGTGTCATCACTCGAGTGCTAAGGGTTAAAATCCAATGATCACTCAAGTGACACTCGTAAAATGCTTCACGGGTTTGGGAGAAAGGCGGTAGCCCCGGACACTTAAACGAAGCACAAAAAAATATCTATAGTCAATAAATTTTAATTAAATTCTTTTAAAATTAGATTAAATAATTAAAATTAAAACATATTTTTCTTCACCCTGAAACAAATTTTTACCAGCATGTAAAGATTTAAAGAACCGGAATTTTTAAATTACCAAGCTTTTTCTAACAGAACTGCCTGTGCTTTCTAGAACGGACTGGATTATTTTTAATTTAGCCCCTCGCTGTATCATGTTCATTACAATTACAGGGATTAGAACGTCTTTATCCCGAAAAATGTCATAGAAGAGATATATTTTTTGTGTGGCTATATTTATTTGAATGCTTAAATAATGATTACTAGACAGCAGATTTTATGCATTTATGGCAAAAATGAGTAGGTGTAATTTAAAACAGTAAAAACATTAGAAAAATTTAAAAATACTGTTATACTATCTTCAACCAGTTAAATATATTAGGAAAGAAAACAAATTTCTATTTCACTCCAGATTGTTGCAATTCACGTAGAAAATTTTTATTTTGCGTAAAGATCCGCTGTCTATTGATTACAAACGAATCAAATTTTATTTCATTTAAAAAGAAAGGCGTGACATTCATATTTGTTAGACTTTGATTAAAAATCTTCATGACGAGTGTGATTCGTTAAAATACGGCAAGGAAAATTAATTCAATAAATAATTTAATTTTGCAATAAATATTTGCATCGATTTGTATATTGGGAGATGGTAGCAATTCAAATTATCCTTCACCATGACGGGATCAAATCGGTATTTCAGAAAACGGTGAAAGACTCAAAGCGAATTAGCTCTCCTTCGGAAGCAAAGGTCCCTGTCAAAAGATCGAATAGAACAGTTTCTTTCATCTGTTCTACCGTGTCGGAGTTTGTGACACTCTCAAAGTTAAAATTTAAGGAAAATTCTTTTCCATTGCGGTAATCACTACCGAATGCTTGGAGAAAAAGTTTTCTTTCATCGGGGACTTCGCTCGCGGCGACAGGAAACAGATCCGAGGTCCTTTCACTGTGACCCTCAAAATTGTAAAAATTATAGATATGCACCCATTAGTACACCTCGGGAAGCGACAGGTTCTTTGAACGGAATTTCTTGGATTCTTGCTTTATCCCGGAACATTTTCCGCGGACGGAAAAGATTAATATCGCGGACGACAATGGAAGGAAATGCGGTTGCCCATAAGGAGTTCCCTCCGTGCTGCAAGCAGACGTCTATTTCCTCTTGGAAAAATGGAGAGTTGATGGGAATATGTACACTATGATCATGGATCATTTGTTTTTTTTTCATAATTTCAACGGAGTGCGACCGTCAACCTTTTATATACCTTCTCCATTTTCTATTTTATTCCACTAAACCACCATTATTCCTATATTGCTATTTTGCACTTAATTTCTGAAGTTACCACATTTAACCATGCACATATAACACAAGATCAGTATATTGTTCATATCTTGTTCGTACTAATTATAAGACTTTGACGCATCACTGGCACTTATCAGTCGATTACGCCAATGTATTAAATGCAATGGAGGACATTTTCAGCATTAATTGCACTAAAAATTATTTATAGAGAATATGTATTGGGTTGGAAGGAAAGTTCGTAGCATTTTTAAATTAAAACTCAAAGATAAAATTAGGATATTTATACATAGATTTATTTAATAACATATTTTCCATTCTCTTCTATTACTTTTTGCCATTTTTTAGGTGACTTATCATGTTATCCAATAAACCTATGAATAAATATCTTAATTATATCTTTGAATTTTGATTTAAAATCGCTACGAACTTTCGTTCCAACCTAATATCTCAGTAACTATTAGTTTTTCACTCCATATACCCTTATAGCTTTATAGTAATTATAAAGAAAAGTGTACACCTCACCGATTTTTATGAAGTTGAAATATGTTGCCAAGGTCATCATACTGAACAACTTGTTCCTATACAGGGTGTCCCAAAATTCCTTTGCTTCCCGGAAATGGGAGGTTCCTGAGATCATTTGGAGCGACATTTTCCTTTGCAAAAATGGCCGCCGCGGCATTGTTGTTAACGAAAAACACTTACCAATCAGAGCGCTAACTAGACGCACGTTGGCACAATCGGCCAATTGATAGTTGACGCGCCGCGCCGGGCCGACTTTGCCAACGCGCGTCTAGGTAGCGCTCTGATTGGTCAGTGTTTCTCGTTAATAACTCGTAAACAAAGCCGCGGAGGCCAATTTTGCAAAGGAAAATGTCGCTTCAAATGACCTCAGGGACTTCCCATTTCCGGGAAGCGAAGGAATTTTGGGACACCCTGTATATGTTGCTGCTACTAGAATGGTTTGGGTTAGGTCTGGATTAGATTATTGCCATGAATCACTTTTCGATCAATTAGCAAATCGATTGCTTCGTTGTAATTGCATATATTTCGTTGCATATATTTAAAAGTTCGTATAATTTCATTCTGTAATATTGGGTTGGCAAGAAAGTAATTTCGGTATTTTAAGGTGAAACAGAGCCCAATTTTTTTATTCAAGCAATGAACTTTAATGAATAAGATATTTTCCCTTTTGTTCGATGATCTTTTGCCAAAAAGAACAAACAAGAGAAAATATTTTATTGATTAAAGTGCATCGCTTGAATAAAAAGAAATTCGCTTTTATTTCACCTTAAAATACCGAAATTACTTTCTTGCCAACCCAATACAGTGAACCACGAAAGTATTTGAACGCACTTTAAAACAGTATAACTTTTTTATGATCGGACCAAATGACCTGACTTTTTTTAGCAATTAGATTTATCTAATGACATGCAAAAAAGATCTTGAAAAAATTGCAATTGCTAAGAATTACATGAGAAAGTAAAAGAGGCACCATTTATAACTTTGTTATTAGAACCCGTAATGAAAATTTAAAATATGCGTTTTGTAGATGTATGTTAGTTATATACATGCTGAAAATTTCATCGAAATCGATTGACGCAGAAAAAAACGACACGCATCGAAAGATGTAAGAATGCGTGGATTTTAAGCAGAAACTGCCATCTATTTTGATGAAATTTTTAGCATGTGTTTAACTAACATAGATCTACAAAACATATATTTTAAATTGTCATTAAGGCTCTAAATAAAAAAGTTTAAAAAAATGCTTTTTTCATTTTTACATGCAACCTTGTAAATTGTAATTTTGGAAAATCTTTTTTGCAGATCATTTAGTAAACCAATGCTTCTAATTGCTTACAAAACATCAGGTCGTTTGCTACAATTATAAAAAAGTTATGCTGTTTTAAAGTGCGTTCAAATACTTTCGTGGTTCACTGTATATACTCTTCTTGCTAAATGGACAGAACGGAGGTTTGTCATTTATTGAAGTATACCGTCTGGAATAGCTAAGGTAATTGTATTTCTCTGTCTCGCCGTGTTCAGAAACTGGAACTACCATGAGACGACGAAAATATATCCAAACCTGACCCAGACCTAGCTCAAACCAAACGAAAGAGCACGAAGACTATTTTTATAAACGGTAATACGTATAGGAAAAAAAGTTGCTTAGAATTATAAATTCTACAACATATTTGAGTTTTATCAAAATCGATGAGGTGTAACCTGTTCTGTATAATTACCATCTTTTTCAATTCAGGGTTCAATTCCGTCTTCGGTAAACTTGTCGATTATAGTTGTCTCTTCCGATTTCAATGACACTGAAATATAAAAACAAAGTTTTAGTCGATTGGCTTTAGTTTACGAGATAATTGCAACTCGTGAGTGTATTTTACAAGGGAAATAGAAGTGTCGAGCATGCAGACAGTGCTAGCAGAGTTGAAATTTCCGAGCATGTTATAATGGTCGACGTGTGTAAGTTATTTGGGTGAAGCATTGTCGATAGTGACCTCGTTGTCATCGATAGAAGAACAACTTGCGAAGGAGATCGTGTTCGCCAAATATCTTTGTCCTGTCGTTCCTTGTCTGACTAGTTCAATCAATGATGTTGTTTGCCGGGATAACTTGAGCCCTGCTAATGACAGGTAGAAGCCTACCTTTATGTCACGACAAAGGTGGAAAATTTGTTGGTGGAAAGGTCGCGGTCTGAAATAGACGTAATACGAAGGAGACCGCGAAAGGTTAGCTGAAAAGGTTCCCGCGATCCATGAATGTGTTCAGGCACAGGAAGAAGGAATACAGACCTTCTGTCAAGGTTTTCTGTAGTGCTCGAAAACAGAACGTTTCTTTCCTACATCACTTCCCATTATTATGCCTAGACTGCAGGCTCTATGCGTTTATGAGAGAAATAAGTGCATGAAATGCGAAACAGTCAAAACATCAGAATTTAGGGATGCGGCTATGTTATATTTAAAAATAATTATTTAAATAAAAAAAAATTTTTAATATACCATGTTTTTAAGAACTAAAAAGTATAAAATAATTTTTCCTAGCCCCATACAGAGAGTCCTGAAAATTTGTGATTGTAAATTTTTAATAGCTATGAAAATACTTGTAAGATTTAAAACGAAAAACGTGGGGGCGCATGCAATAAATAATTGATGCATGTATATAATAGTTCACCTAAGTCACTAACAATTTTATTTCACTGCAAATTGTGTGAGTTTTCTCAACGGCAGCTACTCTCTACACTCCTTATTATTACATATCTTGCGCCCCACGTTTTTCGTTTTAAATCTTACAAGTATTTTAGTGGCTATTAAAAATTCACGATCACAAATTTTCAGGTTTCTCTATATGGGGCTAGGAAAAATTATTTTATACTTTTTAGTTCGTCTTAAAAACGTGGTATATTAAAATTTCTTTTTTATTTAAATAATTATTTTCTTCTTTTTAGACGAACAGACAGACAAGAAAGCGAGTTAATATTGCATTGTCATCCAGTTCTGAGCTACGTTTAGCGTATACCTTCTCCTTAAGGTATTCTTAAGTTTTACCTTAAGATGTCCTTAAGATAAAAACCGAAAATTTCGAGAAATTAATTGTTGGCGGAAAACCCGTCTTAATTTTCAAGCTAAATATTTTTGTACGTTGAATAACGCTATACGTTTCCATAATAAATCTCCCAAGTATACTTTTAAATTCTGCAAAGAAAAGAAAGGACAAAATATAAGTTAAAGGAATTACGAATTTTTCCAACCGTTTCGCGACTTTTGCCCCATCCTGTAGTACAAACAGGCTCTAAGAAACAGCACAGATCCGAGGGTTTTTCTTAGATCAAGGCTTTACTGTATTAAGAAGAAAAATAACTTTCTATCTGGTCCCCATATCTTACAATTGGTGAAGAAGTTCTTCGTTTTGCATGAATACCCGCGATTTTTAAGAGTGATCACTTAATATTGTCCCCGATTGTATGTATTTATAATAATTATTACAGAATTTTCGTTTTCTCTAATATATATTTTGTTACGCTCATATAGTTTAACTCGAAAACTAAACATTTCTTCTGGCCTAGAATATTTCTACTACTTACGATTTTTTAATATATATAATATTTTTTAATATATATAATTGTATAATACCTCATACTATAATACCTAAATGTTTAGTAATTGATTAGTAGACTGCGGATCTTTATGCAAAATAAAAATTGTCTGCATCCATTGCAAGAAATAGAAATTAAATTGACTGTTATTTCTTTCCTTATAATTTTAATACAGGAGAAATCATGTAGGTATATATATTGACATCTTCAATTCTAAAAATTTTCCAATAATTTTGAATTTCATGTAATCAATTTTGCTATAAATGCATAAAGATCAGCAGTCTATTGATTAGATATATTCCGAGTGTTAACTTCTTTGTTCGCACCCCGTATTCTGCTTTCTCCAGCTTGAAATCGGTGACTTTCTGTGTTTCACTTGCTCGCGTTGCGGCGGCGTCATGGCGGCGATACAAAACTACCAAAAGACCCGCGCGTGCAGAATTGTCGTGAAAGGAACGCAACCCTCGATTCCACCAGAGGGTGCACGCACCCTCCCCTTTGAAATGTTACACAAGGTTATTGTTGCGAACGCATTCAGAACAATTCGGTGTGCAAAAAGAAGCCGTTAAAGCGTGGCCAAAATGAAGATTGTGCTCACGAGGGGGATGAAGTTCTCCCGCTATTCTTTTAATCTTTAAACTCCCGCAATATATCTTCCGTTCAAGCTCATAGAACGATACTTTCGGAGGAATTCAGACATTTAGAGTAATTCTTCGTGCCATGGAAGCGCGTGCTACTTTCTTGGCAAGGGTAGTTTCCACGCAACCCCATTCTGTCTTTTCTTCATCCCACTTCTGTACTCTTTCACCTATTCGTTACTTTTATACCAGCGCCGTGTCGAAACACGAAAAGACTAGTGAGGGGGTTGTTGTCTCGTTATGTGCATCTTCTGTTCTCTCAGCCCTTTGGTTCTTGTGTACCTTTCTTAGTTTACTTCGTCTGGACGATATCACGATAATTAACCGCGTGGCTGTGAAAGGGGAATGTGTAATCGAATTAATATACGGACGCTCTAAAAAAGACGATAACTTTTTTAATATTGTACTATACGATTTGAACTTTTTTTGAAAGCTAGAGCAATTAGTTTACTACAGGATGTGAAAAGAAATTTTTTCAAAAATTGCAATTGATTGGAATTGTATAAAAAATACTAAAAGTTGCATTTTACAACTTTTTTGATGTGTGTGGGCCTATATTAAAATTTAAAAAATACGTTTTGTAGATCCGTGTGAATTAAATATATTCTAAAAATTTCGTCAAATTCGGTCGACGTTGCAATGAGCTACAAACGTTTAAAGATGGTAAAAATTGCAGATTTTCACGATTTTCGGTCTATATCTAAGAATTCTTCCATCTTTCAATGCCTGTCGTTTTTTCCCCCATCAACCGATTTCGATGAAACTTTCAGAATGCATTTAATTGACACAGATCTGCAAAACGTATTTTTTAAATGTTCAATATAGGCCTACATAAAAAAGTTGCAAAATGCAACTTTTAGTATTTTTTCTACAGTTCCGATCAATTGCAATTTTTGAAAAAATTTTTTTCACATCCTGTAGTAAACTAATTGCTCTAACTTCCCAAAAAAGTTCAAATCGTATAGTACAATATTGAAAAAGTTATCGTCTTTTTAAGAGCGTCCGAATATTAATTCGAGTAACTGCATGTACATATACACTACCAGCCAATAAATTTTGAAATGATCCATCGTTATAATTATAATTAACTAGTTGAATAAAATTTCTTAACTGATTTCAACATTTTCTTATGTTCATAATGCTCTTGTATAATTTATACACCCAGTGTAAGATAAAGGGACATCTTTGGCAACTTCTACAAGTTTATTAGAAACAGTCGAAAAACTAATTTCTGGGATGCCCTGAATATGTCAGGCTGTTATTAAAAGTAAAGGTTTTTTAAAGAAAGAGCAATTTGAAGAAAAATACGCATTCCTTGATAAAAAAAATAATACAAAATATAATACATACTGCTCGTAAGTTTTTTGACAAGTTAATCTGCCTTGGTTGTTCTAAAGGCATTCAGTACTTTTTATAAACCTTATAAACCTTATAAATTTCTCTGAATTTGCGCCGTGATTCCAAACTTTTGGCCGGTAGTGTATGTATAATGTATACGCTCCAGAAAAATTGATTAGTAGATTGCGGATCTTTAAAGAATATGAATATAAGAAGTAGAAGTTCGACAAAAATGTTTCTTCTATCAACAATTTTAATAAGTCGAGAACGAGACAACAATATTGAATTTTTCTAACGACTTTACAAATTTGTTTTCATCATCATTATTCTTTATGCAGAATAAAAGTTTTCTGCATTTGTTATAAGACATGAAAATAAACTGAAGCGAAATTAGAGAATTGAATAGACAATTTATCTTCCATTCAACCTTATTAGTTGTTATTGCATATACCTACCTAATGAATAAACTTCGTTACAATAATGTACAAAAATATTCCGACCATTCCAAGAAGGCTGTTTAACTTCCAACAAATAATCCATAAGGGTCTAGAACAAAATATACACATTTTTAGAGAATTTTTCCCGGGAACGGACGTCGTACGGAAAAAGTAATACAACGTAAGAAGTTTTATCTGACACGGTTTTTGATATAATCAATAATGTATTATATTGTAGGTTGTCCTAGAAGTTTCTTTCACTACGTGCACATTCCATATTCTTAGATAACATCAGCATACACAAACAACACACAATCTTCTATTCCTTAATATTTTATTATTCCTTAAGAATTTCCTCTTTCTTAACCATACCATTGATTTTCTTAAAAACTACTCTGAATTTGCACTAAGCACATTAATCGAAAACGAAACGAACTTTTGGGACAACCTAATAGAAGATACTCGAGAAAAATACGAGTATTTAATTAAGCATTTTAACCCCTTGCCCGACGAGCCAGGCTCTTGATGAAGATATCTTAACACTAGGTTTACGGAGCTCTAGAAATAACTATTTCACATTATTGTATAAACATAACAAGAATGTGTCTATCCAAATTTTTGGCCATTTCTCCAATAATGTATTCCAAAAGAAATAAATTTGGTAAATAATTCCTCAGGAAAACATCTTTACAATCTCAATAATCGCACATTAAGAATATTAGAAGCCGTCATTTTGACGGGTCCCGTAAACCTAGTGTTAACAAAGTCTAACAAACATGATTCGTTTATAATCGATATTTAAGCATGCAAATAAATGTAGCCATACAAAAAATATACATTTTCTTTGCTCTTCTACATTTTTGTGCATAAAGACGTTCTAATCACTGTAACTGTAAAGAAAATGATACGGCAAGAGGTTAAGGAGAGAAATAACATTCAATTCAGTTTCTATTTCTTGCAATCGATGCAGACAATTTTTATTTTTTATAAAGATCCGTAGTCTAGATGTACTCATTCTTGTGATAAATGTATAAAAAGTAATCTATTTATAATTGATAGAATTAGCCTGAAAACGGATAAAATAAAAAAGAAAAGGTACGGCAAGGGGTTAATATTTAGGGGGTACGTGTTATCAAAACGAGCTCAAATTTTGCACAGATTATTTCCTTAACAATTGGAACTATTATTTGGGGGGGAGGGCGAAAAAATTCAAAAGTCGAAAATAGGAGCCACCCTGGCAGATTGTTGCAAAACGAAATGCGACCCCCGATGCGCCGTGGGGTTCCTTCTCCCTCCCGATCGAAATATAGCCGAAGGAAGGGTACTACGGATATAATAGGTGTATTATCCCCTTTCTCGCTGCCGGCATTCAGTTCGTGAGTCATCCCCTCGGGCTCACCCCCGAGTCTGACGTCAGTTGGCCAGTCCCCACCCGTGGCCACCGTCGAAACCATGTCATCGTTCGGTTATTATGCAAGGAGTGTGTGGAGGGGTTGGTTCGGTGTTCCGCGACATTCTCCCGTGGTTTCTTCGTCGTCGTTGTCGACGAAACCGGGCTGGTCGATAATCTTCGATGAATTCAGCAGCCGTTATCTCCCAATAACGAGGGACTCCGCCGCACCACGCCGCGTCGCGTCGCGCATCGGCGAAAGGAAAATAGTCTGGAGTCTGGAGAACACTCGGCGGTGGTTCCGTGGTCAATCGCCCGTCGGATCGTTAAAAAACCGTCTCGACTTCCGTTTCCTGTGTCGGTGTCTCTCTCCCGATTGAATTGTTGAATGCACCGCGCGCGCACCGTTTAGTTACCGAGTTCTCTCTCTCTCTCTCTCTCTCTCTCTCTCTCTCTCTCTCCTTCCTTGTCTCTCCCTCTCGGTAGACTGTCTCCTTGCGTTCCATCGACAATCGACGATAGAATAGGGGATGAAGTCGAGGGAATTATGGAACAGCCGTCTGAAATCGCGACCGGATAGACTCTAGTTTTCTGGGGATCCGGCCAGCATCGAACGTTTAATTAAATGAGATTATATCTTGCTCGCGGATGGCTATATTTATGGCAATTTTATCTTATACTCCTCGGCTGATATATTCTCGGCTGCAGACAGCTCAACCGAGGGTTCGCAGTCTTTTTTCCTCTCAATGCGTCATTCTATCTCAACAAACTACGGCTCATCCTCCGAGAGCATTGAACGTGATAGATAATTGGTGAATTGTACTTTGCTACATTTGTATGTATATACAGATAGGAGCATAACTGATCACACACACTTTAAATCAGAATAACTTTTTTATGCATGGTCCGAACGATATCAATTTCTCTGTAAGGCTAGAAGAATTACTTTAATAAATGACGTCTAATAAATATGTTGAGAAAATGCATTTGGTCGGAATTCTGAAAAACAATAATAAAAATTGATTTTTACAACTTTTGTAGCTGGGTCAATAAAATTTAAAAGATATGTTTGGTCAACTCGTATAAATTATATACGCTCTAAAAGTTTCATTGAAATTGGTTAATTGGTTTACGAGTTATAAACGATCAAAGTGGTAAAAATTGCAATTTTTTAAGGTTTTCGGCCTTTTTACCACTTTTAATAGTAATCTGATCTCGGCTCGGGTATATCGGTGTGAACCACTATGTTCTAATGCGATACGGAGACTCGCAGTCGTCGGCGCAGTTCGAAGGCCCGTGCGTCCTCACAATGTAATAGCAAAATAAAATCTCTTTTATTATCGCTTATTTTTTTACGAAACTTTCACCAATATATTTGTGGCATTTTTCTGATTAAAATAAGACCAAACACGATATAATTTCAACTGTATTTAGTGGTTTAATTGACGGTGAACGTTTCGGGCGCAAGAAAGGACAGCGTATGGGAAAGAAAGAGACGCGGAGAGTCGCAGTCGCTTCGGCCTCGCGCCGTCTCTTTTTACACGCGCTGTCCTTCTCTACGTTCGGCTCGGCCTTTGAAGCTCAAAAGATAGTCACCCGTCATAGATAAATGTAACCGAATCCTCCCGAAGCTTTTGCGTTTATAGGGGATTTACTGTATAAAGGAGAAAATCAGAATATAGTGGCCGGAATTAATATTCGGACGCTCTTAAAAAGATGATAACTTTTTCAATATTGTACTATACGATTTGAACTTTTTTTGGAAGTTAGAGCAATTGGTTTACTACAGGATGTGAAAAAATACTGACAGTTGCATTTTACAATTTTTTTATGTGGGCCTATATTGAAAATCTAAAAAATACGTTTTGTAGATCTGTGTGAATTAAACATATTCTAAAAATTTCGTCAAAATCGGTGGACGTTGCAATGAGCTACAAACGTTTAAAGATGGTAAAAATTGCAGATTTTCACGATTTTCGGGCCTCCCAGAAGTTAGCCCCCCACTCGGCCTCTAACTGCAATAAATCTAAGGATTCTTACATCTTCCAATGCCTTTTCTGCGCACCAACCGATTTCGATGAAACTTTCACAGTGCATATAATTGACACAGACCAACAAAAGGTATTTCTTAAATTTTCAGTATAGGCTCACGTCAAAAAATTGTAAGATGCAACTTTTAGTATTTTTTCTACAATTCCGATCTACCGCAATTTTTGAAAAAATTTCTTTTCACATCTTGTAGTAAACCAATTGCTCTAACTTCCCAAAAAAGTTCAAATCGTATAGTACAATATTAGAATAGTTATCGTCTTTTTTAGAGCGTCCGAATATTAATTCCGGCCACTGTACATAATATGTTAGTGGGCCCTGTTGGCCGTTTGTCTTATAGTAACATTGGCCCTACGGTGGGTATGGTCGTTGGCTCAACTGCATAAAAAGGCGACATTTCTAACGGTTGCCCAACGAAGGGCCAACAAAATGCCAACCATAAATGCTACTAGGGTAGCTATAGTTTATCAATAATGTAGAATTTCGAGACTCCATGCAAGGTAGAACACGTTAACAGGTGTGCCTCGGCACAGAGAGCGGTTTTAAAAGTGCCGTGATGTGTTCGCGTGCGAGCTTTCGCATAATACACGCTCGTTGACGTCACACGTACACAAACCAGTCCCCATTGGGAATGCACGTGGTATTATTATCATTCAAGGCGGTTCACATGATACCGGGGGAATGAGAAATAATACCGTCGACACGGTTCCTTTCAGTCGTGATAAACACTCCTTCCTCTTTCTTCGTTTTTCTCCTACTCTCCCACCCCACCCCCACCCCTATTGTTTATAATTTTCTTCTGTCCCGTTTAATAGGCGAACAACAACGTTCGAAATGGGATCGAACGAGTCTGCGTACTTAGTATTTCCTTAACACAGAATTATACTCGATCCGCAGACGTACACAGGATCCATATTGGTGGCTGTGAACCCGTACAAAGAGGTGGACTTCTACACGAACGTGAGTATATTCAGATTCTATTTACTACTCAATTTAGTGCTTAAGGTAAACGTGATCATTATTGTATCCGCGGTGAAAGATATCGATCGAGATATTTTTTTATGGTTTTGTATAGTAAATCCAATGGAAATTGCGCTCATTCGTCAATTCAGGAAGTACGATGAAGGCGTTCGAATCACGAGAATCGAATCTTCTTTGGGTTAAATGAGTCTCGCATTTTCTAACTAATTGCGAAAGGTATAGCCGGACAAGGGGCCAAATAATCTACCGTCCATAAGTATTTGACCAGCTTCAGTTTATCGAAAATATATAAAATACAATATATTTAAAATAAGGCATCCCAATGTAACTTTTGCCACAGTATTTCTTTTATACACTCATATAAAGTATTTAATAACTTTCATCTATTTACTGGTAAAATCCTTAACATGTAATGCATTATAATGCTTCTATGTCAATCATATATATTTACATTCATTCTACCTCAAAGTAATTTAATGTTGATATATGAGGGGAGGGAGCACTAATTGAGGAGAAAAAGTTTTCCTCTCCCTGCCAGTACCGGATTAGTCACGTGACATTGTGATACATACACGGCACTGACTGAATAGCGTCGTAGAAGGGAAAAGTAGAGTAAGGACACAAGTTCTAATCTGGCGACCCTGGTTGTAGGGCAATGACGAATAATTATGCTCTATTTCTTTCGTTCTGCTTATCGGAAAATTTCGTAAAAATGCAGGAATATTCTATCTAATAGCACAGACGGCTGTGAATTTTTTCAGATTTTTCTGCTGAAAAATTGATTTTTAAAAATTTCGGAAGCTTAGAATTGCTCGTTTTATATAGAATTTATCGGAATTCCACGCCTGTAGTTTTACCAGGTACGTCTACCTGTAGACGGTAGTAGCGTCTTATTATGGTCATCAATAGGCTGTGGATTTATGCTTTTATGACAAAATTAGATAGGTAAAATTTAAGATAGTAACAAGATTATGTGTCGAGCCATAATGCATAGCCGATTCGGGACATGTCAGAAACGTGTTCGATAGGGAGGAAAGTCATTTCACGGATCAGAAAAAACTAAATCGTGCATAGGTAGATTCGCGACGTAGCACAGTGACCCAGAAAATCTTTCAAGAGTCGATCGTCATTTCGCGATATCTCCGCGAAAGCGCGTCGCTGTTTCCGTTTCCTGTTTTTAGCCGGAGGCCTAACAACTCTAATACGATAAAGGCGTCCTGTCGCTGCACGATCTGCTACTCTGCAAAATCGGCCGTATTAAAAACTTGCTATACCACGCGGCAATATATTTTGCAACTTGTTTTGCCCGTTTTCGACGATAATGTGAAAACCAATTTCGTCCTACGAAATATGCTATAAAAATCGCGGGAAGCGGTGGACGAATGTTTTTCTGTATTAAAAAATTAAGTGTAAATCTTTGCCAAACCGAATCATTGGAGTCATTAGATGTAAATGAGGTCCTACAAACTACAATATATTGAGCATTGATTTTTATTGATTAATTGTGTTATATTTCAAATTTTTCGTTAAGTGTGATATCATTTTGTTCCTCTATATTTCTATGTTAAGAAGAGAGCACTGAAAATATGAGTATAAAAGGTTGAATTTGTAATGTTTAATAAACAGAAATTACATTAATTTCGAAGTGTGCTATCTTTTTGTCCCGGAGTGTAAATTGCATCAGTCTCATATGCATCAAATAAAAAAGATGTAGAATGGAAACGAATTCTAGGTCCGACGAAATATATGATTCTTGAGTTAAAATTTTGAGTGCAAAGGGTTTTTCTTTTTATCGACGGTTCAAATTCGTTTTGCAATCGTTTAAACATGCAGAATTCCTGCGGTGTTCATTTTAATAACGGAACCTCGGCTATACTTGGGGCAAAGTGTTTTAATTGTATACGGAAGGAGGGGCCAATTATTATTTATCTCGAGGAGGGGATCGGCACGTGCGGCCTTTTCTTTTCTCCAAGCGAACGACGACATCGCTTAATATTTACTATTCTTCGACGGTACTTCCAGCTTATGTTCGTCGCAGGAAGTGCGTAAGTGTTGCGCGCCACAGCGCCTGTGGCGGGAGTCATTATTTTAATTTCGTTACGAATTACTGGCCTGGCATACATACCAAACCCTAATCTGCCGAGATGAATTCCAAAGGTACTCCAACCCTTCTTTTGTCCCGGCAAACTATTGTTACATCATTCAAGACATTACCAACAAGTCAAATTATATCGAACCAATGAAAATCAAAAAATTATGAAACTTTGCACACAAATAAAATAAGTTATGCATAATACAACCCTATTTGTTCGTGCTACTTCTCGCATTAAAGGGGTGAAATCAGCACTTGAAAAATTTCAAAATTTTCTTTTTCGTGACATATCTGGAGAACAAGAAATAAATGACCGGTTATATATTTTTCTATATTCTATCTTTCTTCGTAATTACGAAGTTGCTTACATGGAAATTGATTCGATAAATTTCTTTATCCAAGCTCATATTGTAATTAAAGTAGCACAAAATCTAAGTAAATAGAGCCTTGTCATTTTTGTAAGCTAAAACATTTTAATCGCTTTTAGTACTCGGTAGGTTTAGTGTTAAAAGATATTGAAACGAAAGTTGCATGATGTTATTGTGTCTACCAAACTGTGTAGAAAAGAATTTTTAAAATTTTTTTTACACAGTTTGGTAGACACAATAATACCATGCAACTTTCGTTTCAACTTTTACCTATTAAAGCACTTCTCTCAAAACTCTGGATAGATTCAATTTCGGAAAATTTAGTTACTTATATCCGTCCGCATCCGACGCTTTGAGAAAATGGTTTGTTTCTTGTAACAAAAGTTAAGAGATATACAAAATTCTGTCATTGTTTATCGACGACCAAAAATCATTTGATTTTTTATGATAGCTGTTTGTAACTAAAATCATTTTAATCTATTAATTCTTATATTGCAACTTTTTTCTTTTAGCTTGTTGTTGCTTTCTATAACTTGTTGGGGTCCCTGGGGCTCCAAATTTTTTATCACAGACTTGAATGAGTATCGTGATTAGCATGATAATTTTGAATTAGAATCAATGAATGATGAAATGAGTAAGCAATGATGTGCCTACTTAACTGTCAATCGGCAACTCGGGGCTATTTTAACTCGAAAATGAAATATTTCTTCCAACGTAGAATATCCATATACCATTCCCTATGATTTTTGAAATTTTATGGATACGAAATTGGTATAATACCTTATACTATACCTAAATGATTACAGAATTGGGCAAAAATTTTTATTCAAATAAAATGTTTGCCCAACTCTGAATGATTAGTAAATGCTTAGATACCGAAACATTTAATAATGTAAACAATATTTTGAATAATGGTACAGCAATTTTTAGTGGCGCCCCAGAGTCACCATTCGAATGCTAAGGGTTAACATGTTTATAATACCTTTTCGATTTCAATTTACAACTTTTGATATTTGTATAATTGAATATTGTTCTTCCTTTAACTTCAATGTCGTAGGTATTTCACGCTCACTTAGTTGCTTTCCGCGACCCATTCTTAACACTTGACTATGTTTTTTTATTAAGGGATTAGGACACAGTAACAAGTGGGGAAAATATAAGATTTGTAAACAACAGTACAGAAAAAGTGACTGATCGATTAATATAAGATGTTGTATTTCAGTGTACTATATTATGAACTATAAAAAAATGTTTGTGGTATTTAAAACATTATGCCTTTCGTCGTCTTTGCTCGGAATATCTTTTCTTCCAGATGGCCAACTGGTGTACAGGATTCCTACAAATCGAATTAACTATATCAAAGATCCCAAAAATGTCATAAACTGTGATATATTCTCTAGGCATTGACGATCCCACATTTCAATTTTTGTGAAAATTAATAAAATGGCAGATATTTTAAATTTAATGACTGCATTTCGGTAGAAAATTTGTTAATTTTTTATTTATATTTAACAAAATAATGGGAAAATGAAAAAAAATCGGTCGTCAATGCCTAGTAGATATTATAATGAAGATAACTGTACAATTTTAATGTAATTGCTAACGTAGAACTCGAGATATTTTGTACACCGTTTTGAAAAACGCAACACTGAAAAAAACGCGTTTAAAGTTTACGAATGTAATTTTTCTATAGAAAAAAATTTTTCGATTCTTTCAAAATATTATTGTGTCCTAACCCCTTAAATAAACATGAAGGAAAGTAGTATATGCTTTATCAATTACGTTTTACGATGAATAGTTTGCTCTTCAGTAACTTCTAAGGGTTAAAACAGCGAGGGCCTTGATTCCGTAGCTGGCAATCGCGCGTTATCGCCAGAGACACTTTCGTAGGTCCCGTTAATCGGCCGATGCACATTTTTCGTTTTTGTTCTTCCCGATGGCTTTAATCTCTATTTTCGGGCGCGTGCTGCGGCCATTGGCCACTTAAATCCGGGCGGCGATGGTTCAACGCTTGTGGATCTCGGGGTGCCTGGATCAGAGGAAGGGTGCAGCAGCGACGACTTATTTCGGGATCGAGTGGCAGCCACTTCGAACGTAAATATACGGGTCGTCGACAATCTCGTCGTAAAACGGTCCTCGAAGGCTGCGTCGGACCCTTCGACCACTCCGAGAAGTGCCTATCGGCGAAACAAAAAGGGGCGGACGCCATGCGTCGCCATGATCAAATCGAATTAAAACAGGAGTCACAATAGAATCCGCACGGGTTTTCAGTTTCAACCCTTTACCGTCGAATCGAGTCATGTGGTCTTCTTTTTTTCGGTACAGCACCCGCCCTTTTATCGTTATTGTTACTTATTGTAGCGAATGTATCGTGTCCTTGAATATGTGACCGAGGGCAATCACGTAATGAAATTAGTTATTTCAATAATTGAGACTGTAGTGACACGATATAGGGTAATTCTCACAGTAATCGTATAATATTTATTTAATTTTAACCTGTCGGTCAAGAAATGGACTTCGTTTACATCAGTGTTTCCCAATGTGGGATCCATGCCCTACAGGGGGACAGTTTGATTGTTAAGTTTAGCCAATTCAACAATTTCTTAGTGGTTTCTCCCTAAAACCTATCATTTAACCCTTAGCACTCGAATGGTGACTCTGAGGCGCCACTAAAACTTGATATATTATTATTCAGTATATACTTTACATTGTTAAATAGGGCGCGCAGTGGCTCAAGTGGTAAGGCTCACGACTACGAACACCGTGATCCGGGTTCGAATCCCGCCGGCACCTCTGAAAATGCTTTTCATTAGAAAAAGGTTTTCATGTGATATCTAAACTGTGGTGCCCAAGGTGGTTCGGAACCCACCTTAATAATCAACTGTAGGTCCCGCTGAAATTAGGCGATAGTGAGAGTGGAAAGAGGGGAGATTGGTAAATGGATTTGAAACCCCGAGGGGACCAAATATCATTACTTTACTTACTTACATTGTTAAATTTTATAATAGTAGGTGTTTCGGTTAATAATGTCGATTTTTCCGCAAAGTTTGAGCGTTTATTTCCATAGCAAAATAAATTACCTTAATAATCAAAGAATTGGCCATCGTTAGCTATGACTTTTTCCCATCTTCCTGTCAAAGGATGCATTCCGTGCCAAAAGAACTTTTCGGTTTTGGAGCCCAACCATTCATCAAGCCAAATTTTCATTTCTTCGTAAGAATGTAAATGTTGTTCTGAAAGTCTGTGCTGCATCAATCGAAATAAATGGGAGTTCGAAGGGGCTAAGTCTGGTGAGTACGGCGGGTGGGGTAGGACGTCCCATTTAACGTTTTCCAAATAGTTTTTTTACACATTTTGTAACATGGAGCCGAGCATTGTCATGTTGAAAAATGACTTTATCCTGTCTTTGAGCGTATTCTGGTCGTTTTTCTTTCAATGCTCGATTCAATTTTATCAATTGTGTCAACGTTTGAGCTGAGACTTCATCCAATAATGCTTGCAGATCTGCATCTTCAAATTTTTCGGCTGTTCTGGACGTTCCTTGTCTTTTACATCAAACTCACTACTTTTAAAGCGTTTAAACCATCGTCCACAAGTTTTATGGGTTAGGGTTAGAGCAGAGGTTCTTAAACTGTGGCCCGCGGACACCTGGGAGTCCACGAAACAATTTTGACATTAACTTTACATCCTCCAAGACCATTTATTAAAATAACCAGTGATACATTTTTACCAATATTTATTATAAGGGTTGGGATGGGGTCCGCAAAAAAAGTGTTGTTCAAGAGGGGGCCTCGGACTACACAAGTTTAAGAACCCCTGGGTCAGAGCATGTTCACCATAAGCTTCAACCAACAATCGATAACTTTCAGCAGCCGTTTTCTTCAAATGAAAGAAGGTCATTAAACTTCCCCGCATAACGTCTTTTTCTGATACAAAATTCGACATATTTAAAGTTATGAAAAACTGTTTTTTTGCACAATGACAATTTATAACGAACTGGCTTTTGATGGCGTACGTTTGCCATAGACGACCGTAGTCTATACCAACAAATGTATTAGTAACGTCATCTCTTAGCAAAATCGACATTATTAACCGAAACATCTATTATTTGATAAATTACTAAATATTTAAGTGTCGCACGAGTATCTGTGGGACAAAAACATAGCATATCCATTATTTCTCATTTGGTACAATAAACTGAAGAAAATGAATATTTTAATACGTCAAACATTTTCTGACATGCTTGTATGTATAATGTACTGAATATCATCCACAATATTTACTTCAACAGAATTCTAAGAATGAAAACGTAAATATTGTGGTCCGCAAGCGGAACAAAATGATAGCACAAGTAGCAGTTTTACGTTTGTCAGTAGTGCTGAAGTCACTGAAGAGCAAACTATTCATTGTAAAACGTAATTGATAAAGCGTGTACCTTCCTTCACGCTTATTTAATAAAAAAGCATAGTACAGTGTTAAGAATGGGTTGCGGAAAGCAGCTAAGTGAGCATGAAATACCTACGATATTGAAGTTAAAGGAAAAACAATATTCAATTATACAAATATCAAAAGTTGTAAATTGAAGTCGAAAAGTTATTATGAACTTGTTAACCCTTAGCACTCGAATGGTCACTCTGAGGCGCCACTGAAAATTGCTGTACCATTACTCAAAATATTGTTTACATTATTAAATGTATCAGTATCTAATCAATTACTAAACATGTAGGTATTGTACCAGGTATTATACCAATTTCATATCCATAAAATTTCAAAAATCATAGGGAATGGAAATATCAGATTACATAAGTTCGTACCCGATTTAAAAATAAAATTCAATGATTAAATTTTAAAGAAGACAGCTTCATTAATCAATTATATAGTCGCCATTCTTTTCTAATTGTAGAAATAAATTTTTGTTTACACTCCGCCGTGCAGTACAGTTTGCGACATCTATGGAAATCGGGCACGAATTTATGGAATTATGTAATATTAATTAACATCCGTCCCTCGTTTCACAAACTGAATCTGTGTGAAATTGACACAGTGGTAAAAGATCGATGAAATAACAAGGTAAACAGTTATTTCTCGATGTTTCTTAATTCAAATTGATGAGTTAACCGTTTGTACTCGGAGCTATTCTAATTCGGAAACCGAAGTTTTCTTCCGGCCTGAAATATTTATGATCTTCTTAATTTTATCGATATAAAACTGATATAATACCTCGTACAATATTTTCAGTAGTTTATTAAAATATTAAATACGTTTAGTAATTTATTGAATACAAATTTAATAATGCAATAAATATTTTGAATAATGGTATAGGAATTATTAGTAGCCCCTCCGAGTCATCACTCGAGAGTTAACATTTACATCTTCCGTTTTTCGGTTATGTGTTTCGCATTGAAAAAATAAAAGTCACGAAGTTTCGGGCAAAATTTGCCTACAAATAACAGAACAGAACTTATTTCAGGAAAACTGTGTCAAATTGACACAAGGGACGGACGAGGATTAACGTCAGAACGCGCCACTCAATACCATTCAACCCTACGTGAACCATTTACCGCTACAAATAATAATAGTCATGCAAAACGAAGTGGTAATATGTGGTGACCCACCCTGTTTAATGTAGAACAGTGAAAAGTGACATGGATGGCTAAACATAGTTCGAGGTCCTTCCCCGAGTTGCGGTGATGTAATTTCGTTCCTCTGTTTCCACAACTTTCTTTCTGTTATTCAGATTCAATAATCCTGTTGATATCATTATTAGCCAGCAGTTTCGTTTGTGCTTCTTCTCTCGAATTCTGTTTTCCAGTAACCGCTCCGACGATTTTCAGCTTGTTGTTTAGATTTTCCAAGCGCTTTATGAATATTCAACTAATAGTTCCGAACAAAGTTTCCTTTGATACTGCCTCGTGTCTTTCCTTATACACGTGTCCCCTTTGACTCGACAATTTCATGCTTTCGCGCGCAGGATGTTCGGTTAAACAACTACAACGAGATATAATAAAAATTACATTAACTTGTATACAGGGTGTCTCAAAATTCGTTCAACATCCGAAAATGGGAGGGCCTGAGATCACTTGAAGCGACATTTTCCTTTGCAAAATTGGCGTCCGCGGCTCAGTAAGGAGTTATTAACGAAAAACACGGATCAATCAGAGCGCGATGTTCAGACGCGTGTTGGCACAGTCAGCCAGTTGACAATTGGTGCCGCACCGCGCGGCATTTTGATAAGAATTTGGGACAAAAATAAAAAAATTCGTATGGCGTAGTAATAATTTATATTTTTTTGTTCGGAATTGTTTTAAATGCACTAGTCCAAGTTTTGGAATATTATTTTAGAATTTTCCATTTTTTTATGCTACATAAATTTGAAAGAAACAATAAGAGGCATATTCTATGCATAATGTAAAAATCAAATATAGACATATAGTACATATATTACGTGTAGAAAACAGATAAATAAATATCGATAAAAAACAAGTAAATAAATCATCTTAATAAAAACACGTTAATCACAGTTCGCGAGAGAATTGTCGTTCCCTAACTCTGAATCAGAAAAATCTAATTCTGTTTTGAAGCAGTTTTCCTACAGCTTGATATGAAGGGATCCGATGAGAGTGTAGAAGTCTTTTCATGATGTATGATTTCATCGGGTTTTCCTAATCTCTTTATGAGTTGTTCCTAATGCTTCTTCCGAGAGAAGGCCTATAGGTAAATCGAAACTTTCAATTACGATTTTCTTGAATAATAATTTTTACATACACATTCCTTATTTACCGACTGATGATTTTATTGGATAATTAGATTAGAATCGTACTATGATTATTTTGGTTTGTGTCCATTGCATGCCACACGGTACCGGGTGTGGCATTCGCAGAGGGTTAACGTTGAACAACTTCGAGAGTAGCAGGAAAAACTTGTGGGAAATTGAAGTATAATGTCTATTAATTACGAAAAAACAAAAACTACAGGATGTTTTGAACCCTTCTTGAAATATCTCTATTTAAAGGGGAAAACGGTCACAAAAATTATTTCAACTGTATTATTTACTAGTGTACTGCATATAAGAGACTTACAAATTTTGAAATTTCAGTCACATTAGCTGTACTTTAAGCTATCATATCCCATAGGACATATTTCACAAAATTCTTTTCCCTGATACCATGAAAGAAAGTGACGCTTTAAATCAATAAACTGCTTGATATAGCATTTTCTTGAGAGAAAAAACGCTTGTAACTAAACCCCTACTGAATTATTTGAATTTTAAAACATAGTTTCAACATAGAATCCAGTGGATATTAGACAATGAATTTTTAGATTTTTTTCCACAGGGTACCGCACTGTGCCAACACGCGTCTAGGTCGCGCTCCGATTGGTCCGTGTTTTTCGTTAATAACTCCTTAACAAAGCCACGGACGCCATTTTTGCAAAGGGAATTTTGAGACACCCTGTATGCGCCCGGTGCTTCACATTGACATATTCCTTAGAACTACAGACAAAGCTACATGAATAGCAATAAAATGTGAATATAAAAGATATAAATATCGGCATAAAATTCTAAAACATTCTCTAACACTCCTTCAGGCCAGTCTTAAATTCTTCCAACAAAAATGCACATATAAGGCCGTATAGTAGATCATGAAAATTCTTACGACTTTCCAACCCCGACCATATCTTCTGTTTCGTCAGTGTCTTTTGCTTGGGCCTTAAAATTGTCGTGGGTCCTTGGCCCCATGGCTGAAGTGCCTAATCGACAAGATGGGCCAGTTGCGATTTCTTCGGACCAAATAATGAAATGGTACTTCTGGAACCTACAATGGAAATCACAGACACAGTTTTCACAGACAATATTTCACTGACTACAGATTTGACCGACAATAACTTTGGCCGATAACGTCTTTAACCGTATTATTCGATATTAAGGGAGTAGACAGTGGACTTCTTTTTCCAGAATTGCAAGGGTCCGAGATTCGAGTTCTCATTTCTCGATAATACAAAAATGGGATTTTTCAGTAGTCAAAAACGCTAGATAAAAGATCGATCTAGGGCGCTATCGCCCTCAAAAGTCCTATTTTTTCGTTTAGTGTAATTTGCATTATTCGGCAGAGTTGTTACATTAATCGATTAAAATTTGAACCAAGATTGATTGATTAATGTGTACGATTAAAAAAGTAATCATTGAAAAATGGACGATTGATTCATTCGATTTATGAAGTTAATCGTCAATCGTTGATTAAAAAAAGAAATCGAAAAATCTCAGATTGATTTAATCGATTAGTTAATCGCCACACAGTCTGTCCATAAATTGTATTAAGGAGGGAGAGAGAGACAGAGAACGGAGATGGAGAATTGATAGAAATATATCTCAACAAAAACTCAGTTTACATGTTTTTCAGTATGCATACAGTTTTGATTCCGTATTTCATTTCGAAATTTCAACAGTTAACCATTAATCAATTATCCGATTGACGATTACAATTGAAAAGAATGTAATCGTCAACCGTAATTAACGACGACGTAGGAGTTTAATTGCTAATTGCGGTTAACGATTGAAGTAGAAATTTATTCGTCAATCGTTGATTAAATTTTTGCCCAACTCTGTTATTCGGAAGCATACAACTGCGCATGTAACTATTTTCATAGCTACATGCTGCTGAATAATGCAAATTACGCCTCGTAAACGAAAAAAATAGGACTTTTGAGAGCGATAGCACCCTAGATCGATCTTTTATCTAGCGTTTTTGACTCCTGAAAAACCACATTTGTTTTATTATCGAGAAATGAGAACGCGAATCCCGCACCCTTGCAATCCTGGAAACGAGTCTACCTACCGCCTTAACATCGTTTGCAACAACGTTAGCCGACTACGTCTAATTCTTCTTATAGTGTAATAATTAGATTGCGGATCTTTATGCATTTATGGCTTCTGAAAATGTTCAAACAAGGGTGGAATATTAAATTCGACAGAATTCAGTACAATTTTTATTTTCTTGAGATCTTCAAAGGCTACTACCACTGGAAATAAGATTGAAAATTGCATAAACATCCGCAGTCTAGTAATAATTATATTTTAATACAAAAGTAAAAATGCCGGTGCTGATTATTAAATCTTAAATCTTAAATTATATCTTTTTTTCTAATAAAAAGTTCAAACTATAAATGTGCACATGATTCGCATGAAAATAGACTATTTTGTATGCTGTTTTCAGATAAACTTTGAATTTATTTTTAAATTTCAATTGATGTCTTAATCAAATAATATTCACACCTGCTTGTAGCTAAGGCCTCAGAATATATAAAATAATTATTTAATCTCTTAACCCTTTGCACTCGGTTGTCCCCTCTGAGGCACCACTAAAAATTGCTGTACCATTATTCAAAATATTGTTTCCATTATTAAATATATCGGTATCTAACCAATTACTAAACATTTAGGTATTGCATGAATTATTATACCAATTTCATATCCATAAAATTTCAAAAATCATAGGGAATGGAAATATTCTAGATCGGAAGAAATGTTTAATTTTCTAGTTAAAATAGTTCCGAGTGCAAAGGGTTAATTATTGGTTTTACTATAAAAATTCAATTGTCCAGATTTAGGCATCACTTTTGGCTTGTCCACACTTAAGTCATTTCATCTTACTGTCGTCGACTAAAATCGTTGTCGGCAAAATTCGTCGACGGCCAAAGTCATTGTCGGAGAAAACTGTGTCGGTGATTTTCATGGGACCCATCTCCAATAGGGGCGTTGGCACGACCCGCCAAGAAAAATCGTGGTTGATCGCGCGATAGGCAAGATGGGTAAAGAAGTGGGTTGCCGGAACGGGGAAAAATGGAAATTCGGGGAACACGATGAATAGAAAGATCGTGAATTTCGGGAAGGTCAGCCGGGGTACCAAACCCGAGGAGGACCCCTGGCTGGCAAGAAGGAAAAGGGTGGCTCTCGGTGTGGTGCACGCCCCGTGTTATTGATCGGGCTGGAGCGCACATCGGATTCGGAGACTCGTCGTGGTTGCCCTGGAGCCTTCGGGAGCCTCGTCCTTTTCCTCTCGGCAGCAACGGTGCCCGGATCCCCGTCTGTTTCTATGCCCGTTCAAGTACCTGGAAAAGTCAGAAATTGGCACTCGAGCTGCGACTCGAAAGATGAGGGCCAGCTTCGATGCGACCCATCGACCTTTCCCAGTTTGAATTTTGAACGCCCCGGACGCGTTCCTCGTCGAACCCTCGCTGACCCCACGCTGACCCCTTGCTGATACCTTCCAATTCCATTTTGCATTGTGCGGTGAACAGCGAAATTGAACCGATCAAACTATTTGTTCAAACAACATTGTCATAACAATTCTCGTTGTTAATAATAGTTATAACTAGACTGCGGATCTTTATGCATTTATGGCATCCGAAAATGTTCAAAAAATGCAATGTAAAATTCGATAGAATTGGGTACGATTTTTATTTACTCCAGATCTACAAAGGATACTACCACTGAAAATAAGATTTTATCTAATTCGACTTTCTTCAAAATCTACAAAAATTGAAAATTGCATAAACATCCGCGGTCTAGTTATAACGAAACAGCGGATTTATATGCAAATACATATTTTTATAGAAAAGAGATAAAGATGATGGATTGAAATTGATTTAAATATTACGTTGTCCCAAAAGTTTCTTTCGGAATGTGTTCCTTTAATGTTGCTAAATAAATACAAACAATGCGATAATCTTTATGTTTGTGTTTTAGTACTTCCTAACTTGAATTTGCATTATGTGCATGAATCGAAAACCAACTTTTGGGAGAACCTAATATTTATTTAGCAATATTAAAGGAACACATTCCGAAAGAAACTTTTGGGACAACCTAATAGTACATTATATATTGCCGGCCTTTCCTGAAAATTTTCCTGCAATTTTTGAATGACGGCAAATTAAAAGACGGAAGTTTGAAGAGGAAGAATCATAGAATACGCTCATATTTTTCTAAATTTTTTCACGCTTGAACCGGGGGTCAAATTTGCGAAACAAAAATATTTTCAATATTTTAGCATTAAAAAATTATATTTGCGTATAAAATGATAAATTATTTAGAAAGAACAGTCTTTTGCGATGACAATTAAAACCACAAATATGTTTTATCTTTAATAATAACCGTGATATAAATTGTTCTGTGAAGGTAGTTCTCGTACAGATCGTACAAAATGGCAAACTTTGTTAAACAGTTTCAGACCTTCCTGGCACAAACCCTCCCTGTTTTCACTTGGACTGCAACGTATTTCAGTTTCAGCAAAATCCGAGACATCGTCCCTATTTAGTTCGGATAATCGGGGATCTACAGTGTTAGGCTCTGTCTAATCCGAATTGAATTCGTAAAGTCTAGAATGGTACAGAGTATGTTCCATACCATACAATTAGGAGTTGTACGACTCAAATTGCCAAATTCGATAGTAGTTACGGAGTCGCGAGATTAACCCTTTATTTGCTGAATTTCTTAAAAGTTTTTAAAATTTGTACTAACTTTTTTACCACGCTTATATTAGCTTGCCGAGTTGTTGTCGTTGTCGATGTTGTCGTTGTTGTATGCGTCAAATCTTGAAATCGAATTTTAAACCACTTCCCGATGAGCTAGATACTTTAAACATAGCTCAGAACTGGGTGACAATGCAATATTAAAAAACAAATTTAAAAGAAAAACTGTGCATCCAGGAGAAAAAAAAAATTTTAATATTAACGATTAAAAAGTAGAAAATAAAAAAATATATAAAAAAACTTTTTAAAAACCACGCTTATATTAAAGTGCACTAAAAAGGAGAAAATAATTTTTTTAGACATTAGCGACAATAAATAAAAGCGTGGAGCGCTAAACTATATTGACGCAATCTTCGTGGGCGCTCCACGCGCTTTTATTTATTGTCGCTAATGTCTAAAAAAATTATTTTCTCCTTTTTAGTGCACTTTAATATAAGCGTGGTTTTTAAAAAGTTTTTTTATATATTTTTTTTATATACTTAATTTAGATGCAAGTAAACACCCTATAGCACAATTTTCATTATAGTCATTATCGAGGTCATTAATTACATGGAAAATCCCAATCATGAAATAGTATATAATTTTATAATATGGTCTCATAAAGTTCATAATATAACAAATTTTACATTATACATAATTAATAGTAATAACTGAAAATTATAACTTACCAAAATGTAAAACAAATAACTATTTTATATATGCAAACATATGGATGATTTTCCAATTTTCTAGACCTTACATCATCTTATATACTGGTCTCTAGAAAGCTTCCAAAAAGAAATAAGCTTGTGCTACCATCCAACAATTGAAGAACGAACTTCATAGAAGTGAACTTCAAAGTCCCAATGGATCTCAAAGCGTTTAAATTAATACAGTACCATGAGAAATTTGACTTATACGTCCCGTCAGTAAATAAAGGGTTAAGACTTATGTCCCCACTCTACCTTTCCCTTCTATCACGCTTCCGTCGCGGCCCGGTCACGTGACGCGTTTCGTCTTTGTAATTTTTCTCCTCAATTCGTGCTCCTTCTCCTCATTTGGCGACTATGAGTAGATATATTAGATGTGTAAAATAAATTATACATATAGTCCACCATTCTTTTCTAATTGTAGAAAAAAGAATGGTGACTATATAATTGATTAATAAAGCTATATTCTTTAAAATTGAACTATCGAATTTTATTTTCAAATCGGGCACGAACTTATGCAATCATTTGATACCTTTCCTATTTCGTTCATTTTGAAATGTCTGCTTCCTAGAAGAAAGAACCACGAGTGATGTGATTTTGTGAAGCCTCTGTGATTCTGTCACATGACCTTTTTCATTTTTTTTTCTTCTGACCGCATATACCTAGCCTTGACCAAATTTCTATATCTTGAAAAATTCCAGACACACTTAGACCAGCCGCCCTTTGGAATGCTTCGCCGCGTATCATGGTTTCACTTTGATCTCCACCAGCTTAGAAGTATTATAAACCTCTCTGTCGGCCGTGACACGGAAAAAAAAGTAAACGACTGCCATCCATTCTCGCACATTCAAAAATTCCATTCAATGCGAAACGGTGGCGTAAACAGCGCCGTGTAATATTCCTCGAGCTGAAAACACACTTCAATTAACTCGATCCCAACTTTCGCTGTCCCGTCTTTCAAAAATGCAATTTCCCTAATTGTAAAAGAATTGGTTTTCCGTTTCCATTTGCACCATTGACACACTGCTGGATTGTCTCCTGATTTATCTGACTTTATTGTAGATTCTGTCTGTCGTCTGAATTATTGGGTTGTTGCATATGAAATGTCCGATTTTTAGCAATGGCATTAAACAAACGCAATTTTGTACCCAATGTATTCTATCTACAAATTTGAAGTTTCTTGATTGTATTACGGTAAAAATAAGATATTACGGTCATTCACGTTTTTCATTTACAAGATTGTTATCTTGATTTTGTAGTTCTTTTTTATCATCAACCACTAGTAAGTAGGGCTGTTACTTTTCCGAAGCTTCGACCCTTCGAAGCTTCGGAGAATTCGAAGGAACGAAGGGAACTTCGAAGTTTCGAAGGAACGAAGGGAACTTCGAAGTTTCGAAGGAACGAAGGGAACTTCGAAGTTTCGAAGGAACGAAGTCTTCGAAGTGCCCGAAATTTCAATGTCATGATTTTTGATAAATAAGAATATTAACACAAAAATTAGATTAAAAAAAAAAGAATCTCCGTTTTTTCCAATCTTCTAATAATTTACAATACTACGGAGGTTCGAAAAGGGTTAAATGACAAAAAAGAAACAAAAACGTTCTTACGTTCCTTTCTTTAATATTTGTTGATTTATTGGAGAATAATATTACGTTATGTTTCTATTTTTAATAAAAATAATACGGTTGGTGTGGTTAAGCGATAATTATGTTCATTTCTCATCGCCGTCCGAGGAGCGAGAACTATGTCTATTCGTTGAAACATAATCTATCCTTTGATCGGTTACCCAACTTCGGAAATAGAGTCTGTCTCAGTAGCATGTTAGGATGATTCCGTGGGGTAATCTAATATCGGTTCTCCTTCTCCTTTCAAGGTGTCGTACCCTGATTAACCATCTATCGTCGCCAATAAATCTATTCTCGAATATTTGTAACTAGACTGCGGATTTATATGTAAAATACAAATTGTCTGTATTAATTACAAGACACAGGATCTACGTAGACATCTATTATGGTCTTCAATCATTTTATAGTATAAACAATAACAAGATAGCGTATCTTTATGCAAAATAAACATTTTTTAGCGGAATTACAACAGACTGGAGTGACACAGAAATTTATTTTCTATCTTAATGTGTTTAATATGCTGATATAATATAATATAATAGTATTTTTAAATTTTTCTAATGTTTTTAGTGTTTTAACCTTTATACCATTATTCAAAATATTTGTTGCATTATTACATTTGTATTCAATAAATTACTGAATGTATTTAATATTTCAATAAACTACTGAGAGTATTGTACGAGGTATTACCATGTATCAGTTTTATATCGATAAAATTAGAAAAATCATATAAAATGCAAATATATTTCAGGCTGGCAGAAAAATTCGGTTTTCGAGTTAGTATAGCTCCGAGTGCAAAGAATTAAATTACGCCCTCTCATTTTTGTCATAAATGCATAAAATCCGCTGTCTAACAGTAACATCAGATAGTAAAGGAAGAAGAAAATTCTTACTAGAATGCACGTTTTATTCGTTTCCCTATACAATGAACCGCGAAAATATTTGAACGCACTTTAGAACAGTATAATATTTTCATGATCGGACCAAACGACCTGACTTTTTTTGAGCGATTAGAAGAATTGATTTACCAAATGACATGCAAAAAAGAGTTTGAAAAAATTGCAATTGCTAAGAATTACTTGAGAAAGTAAAAGCGGCATCATTTATAACTTTTTTATTAGAGCCCGTAATGAAAATTTAAAATATATTTAAAATATATTATACACATGCTGAAAATTTCATCGAAATCGGTCGACGCAGAAAACAACGACACGCATCGAAAGATGTAAGAATCCGTGGATGTTAAGCAGAAACTGACCAAAATTCGCGAAAAACTATGATTTTCACCACATTTAACCACTTGTAGCCCTAGGGTATGTTAATCCACTTTGATGAAATTTTCAGCATGTGTATAACTAACATAGATCTCTCTCTACAAGACATACATTTTAAATTTTAATTAAGGGCCCAAATAAGAAAATTTTAAAAAATACTTGTTTTTTTATTTTTGCGTGCAACCTTGTAAATCGTGATTTTTGGAAAATCTTTTTTGCAGATCATTTAGTAAACCAATGCTTCTAATTGCTTACAAAACATCAGGTCGTTGGGTACAATTATAAAAAAGTTAAACTGTTTTAAAGTGCGTTCAAATACTTTCGTGGTTCACTGTACATGTGTCCGATGCATAGTTTTGTCGCGGGGTGTGTGTGATTCGAAATAAATATCAGCGCGTTTCAGCTCTGCCATTTGAAGCGTGACTATCTCGATGCCAAACGAGCGAAGAGCGCAGCGTCGCGTCGCCCCGCGGCGCGGGTTAAAAAAGGGAGAGGCTCTCCTGTCTGTCATCGACGCTTCTCCTCGCCGCGCCGGGAGAAACTTGTCCGATGACTCGGAGCATTTTTATTACGGCGTTGTTCGTTTCCTGCATTCTCGATCGATCCCGAGAGTGTGTTTCGAAGTAATGAACCGCGCGAAGTCGTCCTCGCCGAGGATCGTTCAAGTAACTGGACCAGCAGCCACCGGCTCATCGCCCCGCGCCGCCCGGGATCGGTTGTTCGGTGGACTCGTTCCATTTTTGCCCGTAGCTCCACTTTTACGTTCGTTTTGTTCCCGCTAGGGAACGCCTATACTTTTTTGTCCGGAGTCTTCTGTTGTTCGTTACAAAGCCACCGGTAGTCATTCTAATTCGGATCGACGAAGATCGAACGCCAAAATATTTTCTCTCTGAAACGTTGTAGATATTTAACACATTCACTGTCTCGCAAATTTTTTTTTATTATTTTAAGTGGAAAGAGGTTTGATGTTTTATGCACAACTTCCTAGGGTCATCGTAACCCCAAGAAAGTGAGGGACTCCCAGTGTACATCTCCGAAAGCGGGTGCAAGCCCTAACGGGTGAGTGCTACACCGGGTCTACCCTCTTAAAACAGGGTTGCGAATCGCGTACTAACCCTAACCCAGACCCGCTTAACCGAGGAAGGTTTCTGTAACCCATACTAACCCGGAGAGAGCGGGTTTGAGGGCCTAGAGAAAGCCAGCTAACCCGGAGAGAGCGGGTTTTGAAGGCCTAGAGAGAGCCGGTTAACCCGCTCCGGAAGGCGAATTAATCCGCTCGGAGCGGGTTAGAGGGGTTAGAGGGCCTTTTTTTTTTAACGAGAGGAAAATCTAAATCATGAATAACCCTCCTTATCGATGGAGATGAGAAAGCCGGTTACAAGTCACACAAGACAGATACTCTAGACTCTAGACAGTTTACTCAAGAAATATACGAACATATATGTATTACGAAAAAAAGAGATCCTTTTGTATTGCAGTTTTCCTTTCCCCTTTAGTTTTGGATGTTTTTTTTGGTTTTTATTGTTTAGATTAAAATAAAATAAAATAATCTGAAAATATATCTACATATATTATGGTATCGTACACATATATATTTTTTAAGCAAAGATACTTTTAATATTTAAATAAAAACAAATTTTTAAAAAATACCACGTTTTTAAGACTGACTAAAAAGTATAAAATAATTTTTCCTAGCCCCATACAGGTAGACCTGAAAATTTGTGATCGTGAATTTTTAATAGCTATGAAAATACTTGTAAGGTTTAAAACGAAAAACGTGGGGCGCATGCAATAGATAATTGATGCATGAATAGTTCACCTAAATCTCCAACAATTTTATTGCACTGCAAATGATATGAACTGTTGTGTGAGTTTTCTCAACGGCAGCTACTCTCTACACTCCTTACTATTCTCTAGCATCCCACGTTCTTCGGTTAACCTAACCCGGTTAGGCGGGTTACAGAAGTCTTCTGTAACCGGGTTAGGCGGGTTAGAATGGGTTTTGTAACCCGAACTGGGTTCGGATTAGGATTCGCAACCCTATCTTAAAATCCTCCCTCCATTAGCGCCTCCGGTAACCGTTGGACCCAACCCGGTAGTACCCGAGGCCTTTACTTTTCGTGAGGGTCCCTGAACCTGTTGTAAATTGTCTCGCACTTGATTCCAACCAGAGTTGGGCAAAACGTAATATGATTAAGGGGACACTTTCTCGGTCGAAAATTTTAATAATTTTTATGGAACTGATAAAGTAATGAAAAAACGTTTTTTGAGTCCGTCATTTTTTTGACATATATCTTAAGTCTTCAAATACAAGACAAATTTTTTATTTAATTTTGTAAATGATTTTTTATAGGGTTTTTTGCGGCGTCATGGAAGTCGTTGATCTGCTGGCGTGCACGATTGCGGCTTACTGGAACGTCTGAAAAAAAAAAGAATTATCCTTAGAAAAATTATGAGTATAGCCTTAGTATAGACTAGAATAAATAAGATTGGTTTATTTTTTCCTCAATTTTTAACGTTTTTTGTTACGAGGAAAATGCTATATTTGAGACCACCGACTTTGAGATTCACCATTTCGTGAATTCCTGCTCGAACAAAATTTGTAGTCTATATACTTTTCCTAAGGATAATTCTTTTTCTTCAGACGTTCCAGCGAGCCGCAATCGTGCACACCAACAGATCAATGAATTCCATGAGCCTGCAAAAGAAACCTCTATAAAAAATCATTTACAAAATTATATAAAAATTTTTTCTTGTATTTGAAGACTTAACCTTCGCAAGGTAATGTGGGGTCTCAAAGATCCCAGCTTCAGATTTTTGAAAAGAATTTTTATATGAATAAAATTGAATCTGTTTACTTTTTATCCTGTGTTATTCTTTATCTCAAATTTATTAAAAACGAGGCTATTTATTAAATTCATTTGTTGGGGTCTAGGAGACCCCACATTATTGTTTATGTGTTATTAGACCTTACCTTGCGAGGGTTAAGATATATGTCAAAAAAATTATGGACTCAAAAAATATTTTTTCATTACTTTATCAGTCACACAAAAATTATAAAAATTTTCGATCGAGAAAGTGTAAGGTTCCCTTAATGATTGAAAATTACGATTAATATAAAATCTTAGACTCTCAACACTAAACTTACCACGGTCAAATGAGCGGTTTTTCACTTGTTTAGCAAAGTTATAAAGACCCTTCCATCGGAAGTCTATAATAAATTGGACCTGCTCCCATTTACAAAATATCGTTAATTCTACAGAATTCGTCGCACGAGAAAAACTTCATAAGCCTTAGTCTATCTGAAAACATTTATTTCGCTCTAAACAAATGGTAACTGTGGCAAACTTGCGTAACTCACGTTTTACGTGACTCACCCTAGAAATAAATTTCTAGTATTGGTTGTGTTTGTTCGAGCAGTATTCTAGTGACTGTAAATAAGACAGTGGGTTCTCCCTTGCCACAAACGCTCTTCTCCACTAGGGAATTTAGTTGGAACGTCGTGCGCGGTGTATCTTTCAGACACATCGCTATTTGTAGACTAGAAAACGCCCTTTCTTAATTTATGTTACCCTTCCGAAGATACTCTTTACTTCTATCACCGAAATAGAAGTCTCTTAAGAGAAGACGATAAAGAACTCACTGCACAAACGTGCGTCTTTGAATGGCGTTCACTATTCTTTGTAGATACAAGATTCAAGATTAACCATTCGACGACGGTGCCCGAATGTATTCTGACCCAGAGTATTAAAATCGTAATTTAATTAGTCAATTTCTGATGATTCATTTGAATGAATAGCTGCCACATTAACCCCTTGCCTTACAATATTGTGTCAGACTCGTGATGAAAATTCAGAACAGAGTCTAATAAATATGTATGCTATTAATTTCCTTTAAATCGAAATAAAATTCTATTTTGGTTTTGTTAATGCACAGCTATTGGGGAACATATAGGCGTACAATATAGATATAAAGTTTCTCCTTTTTTAGGAAATTAAGAATCACAAAAAGAGTTTCAATCACTGAAATCGTAAAATAGATTAATGCATCTACAAAAAGCACCTTAAAAACTGTGTTTTAAAAAAAATTGATAATGAAGCTGAGAATGATCTTAAGAACCTCAATTGTAAAAGTGCGAAAAGGGTCCGTTGTCCGAGGGTTAAAGACTAGAATTATTAGGATTAATCAACGCACGATTTCTTTATAGTAAATAAAAACTATGGAGATGGCAATTCTTTAAATGAAGCACGTGGATGACCAAAAAATTCAATTTGTACCGTAATACAATCAAGAAACTTGTAATTCATCGATAGTACATACACGTCAATTACAAGGGTGTTTTCTTCGATCAATAAGTTTATTTAGAAAAAAGTTGCGGTTGTATTAACGTTGCTGTTAAAAATCGAACATTTCATTTGCAATGACCTAGTAGAATCATCGCTGAAGTTAAACTGAGCAAATGTCATCCGTACTTAAATTTCCACATATACGAGTCACTGTATACCATCCCTGCATATACAGTGAACCACGAAAGTATTCGAACGCACTGTAAAACAGTATAACTTTCTTATAATTGTACCAAACGACCTGATGTTTTGTAAGCAATTAGAAGCATTGGTTTACTAAATAATCTGCCAAAAAGATTTTCCAAAAATTACCATTTACAAGGTTTGCATGCAAAAATAAAGAAAGCATTTTTTAAAACTTTTTTATTTGGGCCCTTAATGAAAATTTAAGATATATGTTTTGTAGATCTATGTTAGTTATACACATAATGAAAATCAAAATCGATTTGATTTCATCAAAATCGATTAACATACCCAAGAGCTACAAGTGGTTAAATGTGGTGAAAATCATAGTTTTTCGCGACTTTTGGTCAGTTTCTGCTTAAAATCCAGAGATTCTTACATCTTTCGATGCGTGTTGTTTTTTTCTGCGTCCACCGATTTCGATGAAATTTTCAGCATGTGTATAGCTAACATAGATCTACAAAACATGTATTTTAGATTTTCATTACGGGCTCTAATAAAAAAGTTATAAATGGTGCCTTTTTTACTTTCTCATGTAATTCTTAGCAATTGCAACTTTTCTAAAATCTTTTTTGCGTGTCAATGTCAGGTCGTTTGGTTTATAAAAAATTATAAAAAAGTTATTCTGTTTTAAAATGCGTTCGAATACTTTCGTGGTTCACTGTATGTAGACTATAACAGACATGCGAGAAGAAATCTTAATTACATTAGACAGGAAATGTCGCTGTCCTCCTCCACGTTTCTAGTACTAAATGCTTTCACGCCTTGCGGTAACTACCAATTAACTCCTTGTAAACCCTACATACCGCAATTACATCCACGATGACAGGATGCTCGCCTATTTAGTCTATTAGTAACTTGTTTTCCACAATTAAATCTTCCAACCACAATTTTCTTGTAATTCTGTAAGATTAACACAGATTTACAAAGTTAAAAAACGTTCGTATCATAATCTCTCTACTTTTCCCGTATCCTGCGATATTTCAACTTTAACAACGGACGATTTTTATAGCTATACATATAATTGGCAATATGCTTAGGACCGTTCACAGCTCTAATTAATAATTTTTACAAATTTACTTTTGATGATATCTCGTGTAGACAGATTAGTCTTTTCGATATTCTTAATGAAACAGCTATTCAGTCAGTTTAAGGCGGTCGTTTCCAGGATTACAAGAGTGCGGGATTCGTGTTCCCATTTCTCGATAACACAAAAATGGGGTTTTTCAGTAAACGCTAGATAATAGATCGGTCTAGGGCGCTATTGCCCTCAAAAGTACTATTTTTTCATTTACGAGGCGTAATTTGGATTATTCGGCAGCATTTAGCTATGAAAATAATTACCAAATAGCTTCCAAATAATGCAAATTACGCTGCCGAATAATGCAAATTACGCCTCGTAAACGAAAAAGATAGGACTTTTGAGAGCGATAGCGCCCTAGATCGATCTTTTGAAAACCCCCATTTTTGTATTATCGAGAAATGAGAATGCGAATCACGCACCCTTGCAATCCTGGAAAAAGGAGTCTACTCCCTTAATTGCCACAAATTGAGTACATAAATGACAATTTGGATGTTCCCGGTCAAAAATGACTCCATTTTTGCACAGCACTCGGAGAGTTAAAAAGAAATCATCGCACAGGGGCAAAGGGAGTCCTCGATCGCAGTCAATAGTTAAGCTTTGACGTCACACACTTAACCCAATAATTCGGTTAGAATCGAAAGTGCGAGTGGAATGATCCAATCGGACAATTCGCTGCCGCATTCCTTTCGAATTCCTGCCGGGAGACTTTTTGTGCAACACGGAGAGTACATGTATTTCCTAATTTCAAGTCTTTATTTATTAACACTAGGTTTACGGAGCTCTAGAAATAACTATTTCACATTATTGTATAAACATAACAAGAATGTGTCTATCCAAATTTTTGGCCATTTCTTCAATAATGTATTCCAAAAGAAATAAATTTGGTAAATAATTCCTCAGGGAAACATCTTTACAATCTCAATAATCGCACATTAAGAATATTAGAAGCCGTCATTTTGACGGGTCCCGTAAACCTAGTGTTAATCAAATAAAGATGTTCAAGTCGGGACTTCTTACCTGCCACACTTTTAGCCTCGTCCCACCTCACATCATGTTTATGGGTTTTCCTGAAAAATGCCGCATTTACCTCGACGGCCCTGTGCACTTGCGCGCAAGCGACTATAATCATTTGCTGGCTTTCAAGATGAAAAATTTCGCTGGGTGGTCAAACATGCAGTCGTAACTCTGAAAGAATTCATTTTCCAAGTTCTCTTGGGAGTGTTTCACGAGGACATTCCCTTTACGCGGAAGAAATCGCTCCGCGGTAATCCGACCCGCTTAAACCGCCGAGGTAAAGGGTTGAAGCTGGCGGAAAACAGCAGGAATGTTTTGCATCCAGAGGGTCGGGGGACTCGTGTCCCCGTTTATTCCCGCAGCTGCGACTGCGACTGCGAAATCAGTGCACGGCTCGGCGACTAGAGGCCACGGTTCGTATCAGGATACTTTTACGACCCCTCTTCTCTGGTGTCGTTGGCCGACGACAACGTGCGAAAGATGAACGGAAAAAGCTGCGAAACGAGGTTGCGCGTCGCGAAGGGTGGCAACGCGATCATTTCGCTACGGGCCGTTCCTTTAGTGGGTCGTTCGTCGTTGATTAAGGTCGCCGTCGCCGGTGAAGGTTCGATCGGATCGATGAAACCCGCGTCGATTATCCCGAAGGAAAGCTCGTTCTTTCGCACCCCTGGATTAAACGTTGCAAATAGACTCTTCGTGTCTATACAAAGATTCGTCTCTATGTACAGTGAGTCACGAAAGTATTCGAACGCTTTGAAATGAAAAGTTTCACGCTTAAAAAATATGAGTCATATTACGAATTACAAAACATTTTTATTTCTATAGTAACGTATAAATATCATGATTATACATGTTAAATTCAAAGTCTCTCTGATAACATAAACAATACTTATAAAACATTTCTTAGTAACATCGGCTAAATGAACGACACAAAAGTATTCGAACGACTAAATAACAGTATACATTTTAAACAAATTACAGTGTTCTAATGTTTTGTCGGACCACCGTGAGCAATTATTACGGCTTGCAAACGTCGTTGCATGCTGTCAGCCAAATTTTCAGTAATATCATTCTTTATACTGTTCCAAACTACAAAAATTTTGGTTTTTAATGCTTCCTTGGAATTAGTATTATATTTACTAAGTTGTCTGCCGATTTCTGCCCATAAGTGTTCTATGGAGTTGATGCCCAGACTTTGTGGAGGTGTTTCTAAAACGTGGGGTACGTTGTATATGATCCATTGTTTAACGATATGTGCAGTATGTTTCGGATCATTGTCCTGTTGAAAATGAAAATTCTTTGCTACCACTAATTTTTCCGCACTTCGTTTCAAATTATCTTTTAATATTTGCAGATTTATATTTATCTAATATTCCTTCGATAATAACGAAGTTTCCAACATCGTTGGCTCCCATACACTCACATACCATTATCGATCCATCCCCATGCTGCACGGTTGAACATAGGTTTTTAAGATCCATTTCTCTATTTGATAATCTCCAAATTTTGTGGCATCCATCTGGTCCAAATATGTTAAATTTGCTTTCGTTAGAGAATGTAACGGGTTTCCAAAAATCTTTATCTTTATTGATATATTTTTTAGCGAAATTTAGTCTCTTCTGCTTATTAAAATTCTTGCCCTGCAGTGCCAAATACGAACAATTTTAATAGTAAACTATTCTAAACATACGCTTAATAAAACCAATCGAACATTCACCAGAGGATATGTTTTTGTTAAAACAATAGGATGCGTCTAAACTTTTGATACGCACTGTATAATAATGAATATGCAGCAGATTTTATGCATTTCTGGCAAAAATGAATAACGCGACGGTACATTTATGGAAAAGTCATTCAGAATCATGTCCCTGACAACATGTTTCAAGGACATCACAGTCGCAGAGGAGTCTCTTTTGTGAATAATTAAACATCTAATAATACATAAGATTAATACATATATCCATATAATTATTATATTTGTATTAATCTTATATATTATTAGATGTTTAAATAAGAAATTATTATATATATATATATAGATGTGTCACATCTATATTATTATTATTTGAATAAATGGTTAAGCATTAAATATATATATATATGTAAATAATATAAATAATAATATATATATAAATATTTATATTACAGATATAATAAAATTAATTATATATTAATTAAATATATATAATTAATTAATACATTTTATTTATAATCAAATATATATATAAATAAATATTTATATATATTTATATTATATATATTATTATAAATGTATAATAATTAAATATATATATATATTCTATTGGATTGGCAAGAAAGTAATTTCGGTATTTTAAGGTGAAATAAAACCGAATTTCTTTATTCAAACGATGAACTTTAATCAATAAAATATTTTCTTATTTATTCTTTTTTACAAAAGATCATCGAACAAAAGGGAAAATATCTTGTTCATTAACCCTTCACACTCGGAACTATTTTAACACGAAAACTAAGAATTTCTTCTATCCTAAAATATTTCCATTCTATACAATTTGCTCATACAATACTCAAATGTTCAGTAATTTATTTAATATGGAATATTTTCATAACTTAACAATTATTTTACATTATAGCAGTGTTTAGTGGTGCCTCAGAATCGCCGCTCGAGTACTAAGGTTAAAAATTGGGCTCAATTTCACCTTAAAATACCGAAATTGCTTTCTTGCCAACCCAATATTTTCTCGAGGAAAGTGTAAGTTTAATATTGCAAAAATCCTACTTCTCAACAATGTCGTTTCAAAACCCAACCTGCACGCATTTATTTGTTCAATTTTTCCCCAGAATAAATTATAATAATATTTTCAAATTTGTGGAGGAAACGAAAGAAAATTAAACTTTCCTTAGCCGTTAGCTTAGCTTTCCGAGCCAGCTATGGGGAAGAGCCGCTTTTAACATACGCTCCGCAAATATGGCCGCCGCATAAACATGGCAGGAAGCGACCTTATCGACTATTTTCGAAGGGAATTATCTCGAGGCCTGTTTACGCTGCCGATAAACTTCACCGGCCCGTTGGATGCGTTGAGAAAATAAAGACCCGGTTAAGAATAGCAGAGTGCAATGTATTCCAGGTGCCCGTCGCAGGGAAATCCCTCCGATGTGCATATCTTATCTACCCCGAGAGGGCTACATCCGGTCCGCGGAGAAACCGATTTCTTCCTGACCCCCTCCTCTCCTCCCTCCTGATTGTTTTGCTTTTTAGGCGAGCTCCGTTTTTAACGCCATACGTTACCGTGCCGTTGTTTGAAATGCTTTTACCGCGCTATCTAACTTTTATTGCGGAACCCAGCGGCCATTTCGGAAGCGCACAGCTGCCGCAGAAAATGGATTCTTTGACATACGAGCGTTATCCGTCAGTCAACGCTTTCGAGAGTTATTGGAGGATTCGCGCATACTATGGGAAATGAAATGTATCTGGAAACGATGACGAACGTTTTGATGATGGTTCCGATTCCCCGAGTAGTGTCATTCCAAACTCCCCGCCTTTTTTCGCGGTCCTCAGAAGAGATCGTTCAGAAATCTGTAGAATTACACTCTCATTTAAAAATTTCACGCATAAAATGAAACGATGCTTCACTATAATTACTAGACTGTGAATCTTTATATACATAGAATAAACATTTTCTGCATTTGTTGCAAGTAGATAGAAAGGATCTTTATGCAAAATAAAAATTTTCTACCTGGATTGCAACAAACTGAAGTGAAATGGAAAAATTGATTTTCTTTCTGAAGCGATTAGGACACAGTAACAAATGCGGAATATACATATAAGATTTTCAAACAATAGTACAGAGAAAAAGGAATGATCGATTAATATAAGATTTTGTATTTCAGTTTACTATATTATGAACTATAAAAAAATGTTTGTAGTATTTAAAAAATAATTTGTTCTTATGCCTTTCGTCATCTTTGCTCGGAATATTTTTTCTTCCAGATGGCTAACTGGTGTACAGGATTCCTACAAATCGAATTAACTACAGTGGCCGGAATTAATATACGGACGCTCTAAAAAAGATGATAACTTTTTTAATATCGTACTATACGATTTGAACTTTTTGGAGAAGTTAGAGCAATTAGTTTACTACAGGATGTGAAAAGAAATTTTTTCAAAAATTGCAATAGATCGGAATTGTAGAAAAAATACTAAAAGTTGCATTTTACAATTTTTTTATGTGAGCCTATATTGAAAATTTAAAAAATACGTTTTGTAGAGCTGAGTGAATTAAACATATTCTACAAATTTCGTCAAAATCGGTCGACATTGCAATGAGCTACATGAACGTTTAAAGGTCGTAAAAATTGCAGATTTTCACTCTAACTGCAATAAATCTAAGGATTCGTACATCTTTCAATGCCTGTCGTTTTTTCCCGCACCAACCGATTTCGATGAAACTTTCACAGTGCATATAATTGACACAGATCTACAAAACGTATTTTTTAAATTTTCGATATAAGCCCACATAAAAAAATTGTAAAATGCAATTTTCAGTATTTTTTCTACAATTCCGATCAATTGCTATTTTCGAAAAAAAATTTCACATCCTGTAGTAAACTAACTGCTCTAACTTCCCCAAAAAAGTTCGAATCGTATAGTACAATATTAAAAAAGTTATCTTCTTTCTTAGAGCGTCCGAATATTAATTCCGGCCACTGTATATCAAAAATCCCAAAAATGTCATAAACCGTGATATATTCTCTAGGCATCGACGATCCCACATTTCAGTTTTTGTGAAAATTAACAAAATGGCAGATATATCATATGTAATGACTGAATTTCGGTAGAAAATTTGTTAATTTGTTATTTATATTTAACAAAATAATGGGAAAATGAAAAAAATCGATCGTCAATGCCTAATAGATATTATAATGAAGATAATTGCTAAGGTAAAACTCGAGATATCTTGTACACCGTTTTGGAAAAACGTTTAACAGATGTTTATATCCCGCATTTCCACCCTTTGTCTTGATGACAGCTTATATCCTTTACATTATCCCGTATACATTGCTTGTATCTTCGTTATATTCCCAAGTATCTGTAATTTTTGTTTTCAACTCAGATAATATGGTGATTGGAGAGTTGTAAACAAGACTTTTGAGTAGACTCCAGACATTTTCTATGGCATTTGGCATAGAGATGCTTTTCGATAAAAGTAACGCTGTGACGGATTTGGCTCTGTGACATGATGTTCCATCGTGCATATACATTGTGTCAAAAAGTACTGGGACATCCTCTTTTAAACTGCCCACGTAAGAGGTATTAAAAAATTTTTTGTTTCTAGAAGTTAGTAGGACTGTAAACTATTACGACGCAGATTTTGAGCTCGATCTGTCTCACAGTTTGTTTACAGCTGCCGAGTTTATCAGTCTACCCCAAGAGTGTTCTGCGATTGTTACCATGGAAAAAAAATTGAACAAAGAGTTTGCTTGAAATTTTGTGTTGCCAACGAAATTTCCTGTACCGATTCGTTGAAAATGTTGAATAAGGTCTTCATGCGGCTTCAAGGCTTTAATGCGTTCAAATCGGGCCGAGAAGTCGCCGAAGATTTGCCTCGTTCTGATCGGCCTTCAATGTCTTCAACTGCAGAAAAGATTGACAAAGTGAAAGAAATGGTGCTCGCAAATCATCATTCGAGCTTAAGAGAGATGGCTCGTGATTTGAAGGTGTCTCACGAATCAATTCGCGGTATTTTAGTCGATGTTTTGGGCATGAGACGTGTCGAAGCGCCGCGACTTGTCAACGCGCCATCTCACAAAGCGACTGTTATAACCGAATTTTTGGCCAAACATTCGACAACTGTCATCGACCAAGCACCGTATTCGCCAGATATGGCCCCCTGTGACTTTTTCTTATTCAAACTCAAATTGCCCCTTCGAGATCGCCGCTTTAAGTCGGTGGAGGCCGTGAAACAAAATTCGCTGAAGGCCATACCAGAAAACGCTTATAAGAAGTGTTTCGATGATTGGATTTTGCGCTGGCAGAAGTGTATTGCCTCGGAAGGGGCCTATTTTGAAGGGTATAAGATAAATTTCGACGAAAATTGAAAATATGTGTGTTTTATTTAGTCGGTACATTTTTGACACAATGTATGTATACCGGGATCTCTCCGGGATCCTAAAAATGTGTAAAACGGAAGGAGTTGAGTCTTTATAATTTCCCATATACGATATAACCATATTGTATGATTATATCCATAAAAGTGAGATTTTTGTGGTCCTAATTCGGTGACCAGGGACTGTAGTTGATCGGACGAGTTCAAAAATGTTTCAAGATAGAAGCTGGGATATTTCGATTCACATATTTGTCTTTGCGAGATAACGTTTCGCAGTTCTCAACCGCCGACCGCTCTTCCGGCGCGTCACGCCGCGCCGCGCCGGGTCAAAGCGATTCGCCCCGATGACATCCAAACGGAACCGTAGAAAACATAAACGCCTCGTTTTCGTTAAGGTTTGTGCTGGTAATGGGTTCATGGAAATGGATCGAGTGTGTCGATGAATTTTCACGAGCCGACGCGACGGAGGTTCGCCGGGATTAACGTTCTCTGCGCTCCTGGTTGCGCGCAGAGAGCTGGTCCGACGCGAAACTGGGTTGCACTACTTCTACTCGGCTCCGGCCGCAGAGACCGAGCTCCGGGTGCAACCTGCATAATGTACGAGTGCACCGGGCCGGGCCGGGTCGGGTCGGGCGGGGCCGCGCGGCACAGTGCTCGATTTTTCGAAAACCTGGGACTAAAATCAGTACAACTTGAACGTTTAATTTATTCATCACCTGTTCATCTTCGTAGATAAATGTATCATTCTTGTCAAGTAATTACTTAACATCACTGTCGATCACAATGGGCTTTTTCCAATGAAAATCTATCCATCAGGTCTGTTATACCGGGATCTGAAGTACAGTAAAGAGCATAACTGAACCAATAACCACAAGTTTTGTATAAATCATTATTTATTGCTAGGAATATAGAAAAATAACAAAAAATCAACATTATAATTATTTTTATCATAGTTAGAAATAACTTAAGAAATTTTTTTCAATAATTAATGTCTCCTCGTTTAGCAATAACAAAAAAAATAGATCGACTCGGTTTTGCACCGGTCCGTACAAGAAATGTTTACGTGGAATGTTCTAGTAGTATGTTTACATCTAGCACTCTGGTATGTTTACAAAATATTAGTCTACGTCTTAACACTCAGTTCTTCGCAATCAGTCGAACGGAAAAGCACGCAAGTAAGAATAAATATGAAGTCAGTTGCTCCAAATTGTTTTAAAAAAGTCATTTCTCTTTTGAATGACGGCTTGTCAACGCATAAGACGGCGAAAACTTGCAGTGTTAGTTGATCGAGAGTGCAGAGAATAAGAAAAAAATATTGTAAAAGTATATTATTAAATGTTGGAGGAAGACCAAAAAAATTATCACCGCAGGATGAATGAAGGATTATACGGTTTGTCATATGTGGTGAAGCTTCAAGTGCCATTATGGCTGCATATTATTAAAAGAAGATACAAATATACAAATAAGCCAGTGGACAGCACGAAGAACCCTCAAAGGAGCTGAGTTTAGAAGCATTAAGAAAAAGAAGAAGCCAATGTTATCGAAAAAAAATATTAAACGTCGTTTAATTTTGGAATTTGCTACAAAATATCAAAAGTGCACGACTACAGACTGGGAACGGGTTATTTAGTCAGACCAAATTTAACAGAATTTGTTTAGATGGCATGTCTTGGTGCTGGATTCGTAAGAAGGAAATGTTTTAATTTTTGTTCAAATGTCGTTTAAACGACATGTGAAACAAAGATTAAAGCATGGAGGCGAATCGCTAATGTTCTGGGGGTGCGTAACAGCATTTGGTGCTGGATCACTGCACCGAATTAATGGCATCATGAATCAGTACATTACAGGGATATTTTACAAGATCATCTCATAGATGCTGTCGGAAATATGTCTTTTGAAGAAAAAAATGTAATTTTCATGCACGACCGAGGCCCTAAGCACACTAGAAATGTAAAAAATTAGCTCAGTACTAAAAAAATTTTCTGTTCTGGATTGGCCTGCACATTCCCTCAATAGGGAATGTAACTAAAAAGACGACTTCGGGATTCATAGACTCCCAACCAACTTCAACCACAGATTTGTATGATAGAATTCAAGAACAAATATCTCCGGATTATTGCAAAAAATTAGGAAAGTATGCCAAAGCGAATGAGTGCAGTTTTACAAGCACAAGGGTTGTGGACGAAATATTAAAAATAAATAATACATTAAATATTACCAAACATTATCTAAAAAACATGTATTTTAAATTTTCATTAAGGGCCCAAATAAAAAGATTTTAAAAAATCCCTTTTTTATTTTTGCATGTAACCTTGTAAATTATAATTTTTGGAAAATCTTTTTTGCATATCATTTCATAAACCAATGCTTCTAATTGATTATAAAAAATTAGGTCGTTTGGTACGATCATAAAAAAGTTATTCTGTTTTAAACGGCGTTCGAATACTTTCGTGGCTCACTGTATGTATAATTGGAACATTTGTTGAAAACCAAAAGACTGACACACCTGTTTATCGATCGGAACAGGGTCATTTAAGCGATTCAAGAGATTCCCTTTGCTACATAATCCGATGAATATGAAAGCCGACCAGCACTGTATCTTTCTTTTTTTACGGCATTCTTTATTTTCATGCCGACACAGGGCGTACAATAAAAAGGTCGTCCCGCTTTTCAGTCGGGAGAACATTCGCTCTGTAGCTCCCATTAGCTTTAATTACTGTTTCAAACGCGCAGGCCACGACAAACAGATTCCAATGATCCAATAGAAGGTTTGAATTAAGGGCGGGGGGTGGGCACATCGATCCTGCTAACCCGATTAATTGCGAGCGTCATTCGATAGGACGTTCGTGTTTCATCGTCCCCTTTCATTTACCGATTCCCTTGGGAGATCGTATCGCAGCTCTAAAAGGCGTGTGTCTCGATATACGTACATCGATTTCGAATGAGACCCAGCGTTTATAGCGACCGTAAACTGACCTGTCGCGAGCGAATCAATCTTATCGGCCCCTTCATGTTCGTCATCTAGAATCCAGCAAATCATTCCAGAGGAAATAGAAATTTTCTTTCACACCTCTAAAACTCTAAACATTGCAATACAATAACTTGTACATTATTATTTCACAGAATTGTAATTGTCATACACTCTGCGACAATATTATGAGAAACTATACAAAACCATACAAATGTTATGAGCAAGAATTTATTCCTGGAAAGGCGAAACGAGAGGAAATTTATTTTTGGAAATTAAAACTCTAGACATTGCAATACAATAACTTATACATTATTATTTCACAGAATTATAATTGTCATACACTCTGCAACATTATTATGAGACACTATACAAAACCATACAAATGTTATGAGCAAGAATTCATTCCGAGAGTAACTCGCAGTAGTTTTACTCTCAGATGGACAAGTACCTTAACGTCCAGAATATAATTGAGAAAAGTTCATTTTAAATTTATTCTCATCTTGCGCAAAGATTTTTAATTATTGAACAGTTCAAATTGTATTTTGATTTCGCTGCTTATGCCGCCTGATGCGGCCACCTCTTTGCATCATAGCGCAGCACGGCCCTGCGCTAGAGTTTCGGGCAGTTCGCGTGTACATACATATTATCGCAGTCTGTGCGAGATTCCGAAGTTCTGCTAGACAGAAATCAACTGTTCTTTTTTCCCGTTTGTTTGCCAGGAGTACGTGAATAGATACCATGGACAAAAGATGGGATCCCTGGAGCCGCACGTGTTCGCTCTGGCCGAGGCAGCGTACAGGTCGCTTCAGGACACCGAGAGCAATCAATCCTGCGTGATATCAGGGGAGAGCGGAGCTGGGAAGACCGAGACCACAAAATTTATTCTGCAGTACCTGTGCTCGGTGACCAGCAACGTGGACACGTGGGTCGAGCAGCAGATTCTCGAGGCGAACACCATCCTCGAGGCATTCGGTAATTAGCCCCGCTAATGACCAATTACCACTTAATTGTATTTGCACCGCAGTTTGCTATCGATTCGTGCCCGATATTTTGGCTTGTTGTTGCACGGCTGCCGATCCCGTGCACACAAACTTTCGCGGTCCCTCTCGAGTCTCGACGGTGTTCCCGTAAATTCGTTCAGAAAACAAGCTCCCCGTTTTCGCGTATAACACGGCCGACGAAACGAATGGGGGTTGCGGCGGGTTAATAGTTTTTCTCCGAGGACTTTCTTTTTTTTTCTCCCGGTGCTGAGCGTAATCGGGATTTCATTTGTACGGAATTTTACGTCGACGAGTGGAACACTTGCTCGTCGGGTTGAACCGGATCGGATATCGGGGAACTGGAAGGGCGAAACGAGAGGAAATTTATTTTTGGAACCCAGATTTTCATCTCTAGAAAACTTGAATTCCGTACGAGTTCTACTGTGTATACGTTTACTGGATTTGGTAATTATTTCGCAGGAGCTGCTGAAAGGTGGTACAATTATAGAAAACGATTAATTAATTGCTTGCTTTCGGACGGTGTAGGAAGTTCAAACTCGATGCGATGGAAGGATTCAAAATTACTTAACCCTTTCCCGCATAATAACGAGTCAGGCTTCTGACAAGAATCCCAGACAGGTCGAAAGAAAAATCTATTCTTTCGTAATCAATTGAAAACGGATTTTATGCTTTTATTACAAAAATGAGTAGGTGTAATTTAAAACATTCAAAACATTAGACGAATTTAAAAATACACTGGGACCTCGATTACCAGGCTTGATCGGGAGGAAATAATTAAAATATACATTATATTCCAAAATAAATTTATCATTTTTGAAAATTTATTTCCCTTCATAATATTATATAATCATATATAATCATATTTAAACGCATATTTGTTTATAATCCGGATTCGATTAAACGAGGTCCTACTGTATTGTTATATTATTTTCAGTCCACTGAACATATTACGGAAGAAAATAAATTTCTGTCACTCCGGTTTGTTGCAATTGAGGTGGAAAATTTTTATTTTGCATAAAGATCCGCTGTCTACTAATCAACATTTCAGCCTCGGAGTAAATATAGATAGACGCTAAATTTAGTTATAATAAGAACTTCTTATTATTGCAATCATGAAACAAATTGTATGGCAAGGGGTTAACCCTTTGCACTCGGAAACATTTTAACTTGAAAATTAAAAACTTCATCCTACCTAGAATAATTTAATTCTATGTATATCATTTTCTTCATTTTATGGATATGAAATTGATATAACACCTGATACAATACTTAACCATTTGCACTCGGTTGTCCCCTCTGAGGCACCACTAAAAATTGCTGTACCATTATTCAAAATATTGTTTCCATTATTAAATATATCGGTATCTAACCAATTACTAAACATTTAGATATTGCATGAATTATTATACCAATTTCATATCCATAAAATTTCAAAAATCAGGGAATGGAAATATTCTGATCGGAAGAAATGTTTAATTTTCTAGTTAAAATACGAGTGCAAAGGGTTAAGTGTTTAGTAATTGATTGGATATCAACATACAGGTACTCGAATTAATATTCGGACGCTCTAAAAAAGACGATAACTTTTTTAATATTGTACTATACGATTTGAACTTTTTTGGGAAGCTAGAGCAATTAGTTTACTACAAGATGTGAAAAGAAATTTTTTCAAAAATTGCAATTGATCGGAATTGTAGAAAAGATACTAAAAGTTGTATTTTACAACTCTTTTATGTGGGTCTACACTGAAAATTTAAAAAGTACGTTTTGTAGATCTGTGTCAATTATACATTTTCTGAAAATTTAAAGATAGTAAAAATTGCAGATTTTCACGATTTTCGGCCTATATCTAAGAATTCTTACATGTTTCAAGGCCTGTCGTTTTATCCCGCATTAACGGATTTCGATGAAACTTTCATAGTGCATATAATTGACACAGACCTACAAAACGTGCCCTTTTAATTTTTCAATATAGGCCCACATGAAAAAGTTGTAAATGCAACTTTTAGTATTTTTTCTACAATTCCGATCAATTGCTATTTTTTAAAAAAAATTTTCCACATCCTGTAGTAAACTAATTGCTCTAGCTTCCCAAAAAAGTGCAAATCGTATAGTACAATATTAAAAAAAGTTATCGTCTTTTTTAAAGCGTTCGAATATTAATTCGAGTAACTATATTCAACCCTTTGCACTCCTGTGTTGAGTGTAACTCGACATCACAGAAAGAAAAATGTAAATAAAACGGGTTTTTATATGTTCTTATATGCATTTTTATATGTATTCTTAAAAACAAATACAAGTTCCACAAATATAAATTACAACAAAGTTTGAGTAATATTTAATATAATTAGTGAACAAAATTGTTCAAAATAAGTATCAGTCAAGGAACTGTCCTTTGAAGCAAATTTCAAGTGAAACACTTAAAATAGTAGGAAGTTGTTGGCAAGAAAATTGAAAAATAATTCGGGGTGCAAAGGGTTAATAATCTAAACAATATTTTGAATAATGGTACAGCAATTTTTAGTGGTGACTCAAAGAGTGCTAAGGGTTAAACAAACTTTACAGAGTTGAAATCAAAGGAAATGGTTGTAAACCACTTTTTCCTCGTGACATGATTTACCAATTTTTTTACTATAAAATTGTAGACAAATAATATGTGCTCTCATTTTGTCACAAAGCGTTCAATTTCGAGCGATCTCCTAGAGACCGCAAATGATTTCTGTAAATCGACTAATTCTTTTCTTCCCGTCAACCGCCGTTCGTTATGCAAATTAGCCAGAGTACATACCGCTTGATTTGAGACGTACAGAGACTGGCACTTATCGTCGCAGCTTCGGGCCGTCTTTTAGGAGATTTCCGCTGGCTCGGGAATACTTTTTGAGGGTATCCGGCATGCTCGTTTTAAAACGCAACCCTCGAAATAGGCGGACGTAAACGGGTGACTTTCATGAAACGGGTCGATGAACGCTATTCTTAATGGCATTTAAAAATAAAGGGGATTCATTACTCGGAGTCAAGAGGCCGAGAACGAGTCAGGTGTTAAACGCAGAAACGAGGGGTGAAAACTGGGTCGCCGGCAGAAGAAAGATTCGAGGGGTTATCATAAAAATTGTACCGTTTGCATTTCCCTCGCGACACGACGACGACGACGACAGGACGTGACGTGACGCGAAACGAAACACGAGAAACGTCGTCTCTATTCTAGAAACATAGTTCCCATTAATAGAATCTTTGTGCACGCGCTGCTCGAGCGATAGATATGCTAAGGGGTTAGGATCTAGTAACAAGTGGGGAAAATATAAAATTTTTAAACAACCGTACAGACAAACGTGAATAATCGATTAATATAAGATTTTGTATTTCAGTTTACTATATTATGAGCTACAAAAAAATGCTTGTAATATTTAAAAAATAATTTATTCTTTTCCCTTTCACCGTCTTCGCTCGGAATATCTTTTCTTCCAGATGGCCAACTGGCGTACAAGATTCCTACAAATCGAATTAACTATATCAAAAATCCCAAAAACGTCATAAACTGTGATATATTCACTACGCATTGACGATCCCACATTTTAATTTTTGTGAAATTTATCGAAATGGTAGATATTTTAAATTTAATGGCTGAATTTCGGTAGAAAATTTGTTAATTTTTTATTTATATTTAACAAAATAATGGGAAAATGAAAAAAGTCGATCATCATTGCCGAATACATATTATAATGAAGATAACTGTAGAATTTTAATATAATTGCTAAGGTAGAACTCGAGATATCTTGTACACCGTTTTGAAAAACGCAACTCTGAGAAAAACACGTTTAAAGTTTACAAATATAATTCTTCTATCAAAAAGATTTTCGATTTTCTCAAAATATTACTGTGTCCTGACCCCTTAAACGCTTTGCAATTCAAATTACGCTAGACAAATGTTGAAATCGAGTTACAATATCTCTCGACATTAGTTTGTGACTTCTTTCTTTGCAACAGAAAATGTTAAATATAATACAAAATTCTTCTTTGCGGTGAAGCGATTTGGAGAAATGAACGATATTTTTCACGTTACAGTAAAGTCTTGATCTAAGCGTGGCCGAAAACTCCCTGCATACTATCAATTAACCCTTAGCACTCGAATGGTGACTCTGACAATGAGAGAGGCCCACTAAAAATGGCTGTACCATTATTCAAAATATTGTTTAAATATTATTGAATATGTCGGTATCTAAACAATTATAAAATTTTAAAAATTATAGGGAATGGAAATATCCTAGGTCGGAAGGAATGTTTAATTTTCGAAATAAAATAGCTCCGAGTGCAAAGGGTTGAAGTAAGCCTAGACAACTAATGAAAAATAAAGAAGTTTTGTAATTGAGTCTCGGTCATTTGTTGCCCAAGCCAGAATTAAACCACTAAATGCAGCTCAAAGTGTATCGTGTTTAGTGTCACTTTAATCGGAAAAATACCACAAATAAGTTGGTGAAAGTCTCATAAAAGAATAATGAAAAATAAAGACTTAGATCAAGACTTTACTGCGGTCACTATAAATAATGGAAATGTTCAAGGTGGTTATTGACCCAACCTGTATAAATATTATGATAAAATAAAGTGAATAAAAGAAAATGAAACTAAAGAAATGTTCGTGTTTTCGGAACTAGGTAACGCGAAGACGGTGAGAAACGACAACAGCTCCCGGTTCGGCAAGTTCATGCAAGTCTGCTTCGACAGCAAGTGGATGATCAAAGGGTGCATCATCCAGGATTACCTGCTCGAACAGAGTCGTATAACTTTCCAAAGCGCAGGAGAGAGGAATTACCACGTGTTCTATCAGCTGGTCGAGGCAGGCACGAGGGACAAGGAATTCGCGGAACAGTACAAATTGATGCCAGCTACCCACTACAAGTATCTCAATCAGTCCGGTTGCGTGAAGATCGATGGAATCTCCGACTCGAAGAAACTGGACGCACTTAGGCTCGCGTTCAATGTGCTCCAGGTAATTAAACTCGCCCGTGAAAGTCGGCTCCTTTTAATTACCGGCTCTCGATTGATTTGACGAGTTCTCCTCGGTGGATGAAATATGGTTCATTTGTTAATTTCCTTCATTTAATATCGCTAAATGTTTAGCCCCTCATTTAACAATTAAACATTCTTTTCAATTGTTGAGTCTTTAAATTATAAACGGTTTCGTAAATTAGTAAATTATATATTGTAGTTGTGATCCAGAGTGAACCTGTTTACTTATGCGGTTTCACTTTCGAAAAGAAATATTCAAGACAGACTTTTTTTAACCCTTAGATGGGTCTCTTTCATGACTATAACTTTTATGACTATGACTATAACTGCACAGCTTTATTTATCAGTCTTTCCAAACATGTTTCCGAAGATATTTCTTAACAAACCCATCAGTCTTTGTATTCATTTTTGTCAGTTGCTAGAAACTGAGAAATTAACCAAAGTTTAATCAAAGAACACCTCGATATTTAAGTATTAGACATCATGAAACAAAATCTCAAGATCGCCTTTGTATATCGATAACAAAGTGAAATAAGAAAATGTTAATTATTGCATTGTATGTACCGGTTAAAGTCTAGCAACTTTTATTTGGCATATTTTTTTATGCAACAAGGAGTTTATGAGAAAATTTAGGTGATACAGTTAAGTGATTCAGCCTGTATAAAGATTGGAATGGATCTATGTTACGGCTGCCATGAAATTCTCAAAAGTGTCCGCTGTCCAAAAGTTAAATGACGATTTTAATTCTTCGGGTGAGAAGAGAACCGGGGTCCGCATTCGTCCTTATGTAGCCAACCAAAATGTTTAGATTATTTAAAACCTTTTGTATTAAAGATATTTGCACAAATTCTCATTTTAAGACTATAAATTAATATATTAGCGAACAAAAAATGGACATTCAGAGAAATTTTGTAATGTTTTTAATTAATTGTTGAAAGAAATGCAGTAAATGGGTACCCGGTTGGCTACGCAAGGGTTAATAAGAAAGGAATAGGCTGCAAGTCACACGATTGTCTTCATCTAAACAAATGCATTTGGTATTTCTAGGTCGCGCCAGAAATGTGCGAAGGAATCTTCCGAGTTCTGTCCGCCATTCTCTGGCTGGGGAATTTGAGCTTCGAGGATGTCGATGGCGAGCGGTGCGAGCTGACTAAAGAGGACGTTGAAATCGTCGGGACGGTAGCTCCGTTGCTTGGCCTCCAGGTCGAGGATCTGACGAAGGTGGTGCTGATAAGACAGATAAACGTGCGCGGGAACATCACGGAGATACCTTTGAAAGTGCAGGAAGCCCGTGAAAATAGGCACGCGATGGCGAAAGCATTGTACTCGCGAACGTTCGCCTGGTTGATCAACCACATCAACAACTGTACGAATCCTGGCCAGGACAGTTCCAGGTTTCTCGGTGTTCTCGATATATTTGGCTTCGAGAACTTCGCCGTGAACAGCTTCGAGCAACTGTGTATCAATTACACCAATGAGAAGCTCCACAAGTTTTTCAATCACTATGTATTCGCGTTGGAGCAAGAACTCGTAAGTGGTCAAACGGGTGTCCGACTCCCTTCCCATTCGATTAGTTAATTTGCTTAGGGCGCAACTAGTAATGCGAAGCGGTCGTGTTGCGTAAGTTGGAGAAAACAAATCGACCAGTCAGGAAATTATCACGCTACTTAATCACTTCACCAGCTGCCACCCCATATAAGCCCTTCTGATCCAACTCGGCTATCCCAAGAACTGTTCTTTTTTAAGACAAGCCTGTTGACACCATTAAATCGTACTCAAAACTCTAATGTGTACTTCACTTTTTTTCATCTTGTTAAAACTATTCTCTTAAAACCATTTTTTTCTATCCACCATTCTAACTACTGAGAACCTAAACACGTGACGGGTGAAGATTTTTAGCTAATTTTGGTAGCTACACGAGCCCAAATAGGTCCTGTATAAGTGCCAAAAACACATTAAAACCAAAGAATTACCCTCAAAAAATGATTTACATAAGAAAGAACAATCGCTACATATATTACAGACCTTTATCTTGTTGCACATGGAGACATGTACATTAATAAAAATTATTCAAAGCATCCCCACATTATATTTCTAAAATAATCTACTCTGTAACAATCACTGTGGACCTTTAAAGAAAATTATAGACATGTTTGGGCCCATTCTATCACCCTCAGTTTTCCTTTCGTAAATAACGATTTCCATAAGAAATATTGATATGAAGACCGAATTATATTAACGCCTCAATTACTATAGAAACAACATTTGCCCTCCGATGTCCAAACCAATTACCCTAACTCCTGCCGTTTCAAATTTCAGTACCGGCAGGAAGAGATCCAATACTCCCATATCACTTTCACGGACAACACCATGTGCCTGGAATTAATCGAGAAACCTCCACGATGTGTTCTTAAGTTACTGACCGAGCAGTGCCATATGCCGAAAGGCTCGGACCTAGCTTACCTAACGAATTTGCACGCCGAATTCGAGAACCATCCGTGCTACGTGAAGGGCGACGATCGCCGTAAATGGGAGAAGGAGTTCGGCGTGAAGCATTACGCCGGTTGCGTGACCTACACGGTGGAGGGTTTTGTGGACAAGAACCGGGACGTACAGCAGGACGTCTTCTTTGACCTGATGTCGCGAAGCACCAACGAATTCGTACAAGAGATCACGGTCTATCAAGATTTGTTAGGGTGTACTGTAGCCAGGGCGAGTGGAAGCTCGACAACGATGTCCCGAGGGACATCGAAAGGCAAGCCAACCCTTTGCGACTCCTTCAGACATCAGTTGCAAGCATTGGTCGACGTTCTCCAAGCCACCACACCTTGGTACGCGAGATGTATCAAGCCCAACATGCAGAAGATAGCAAATAACTATGACGAGAAGCTGGTTCTTGATCAGCTGAAATATCTAGGCATGTTGGACATCATTAGGATTAGGAAAGAAGGTTTTCCGATACACATGGCCTTCCACGACTTTGTTGCTAGATACAGATGCCTCGACAAGGGGCGCATGCCACGGTCTGACAATGAGACGGAGACTGTCAGATGTTTGATCAGTAGTCAAGGTATCCCGGAGACCGAGTGGCAGATCGGAAAGACTAAAGTGTTCTTGAGGAGTTACGTGCATGAGCCTCTGGAGGACTCTAGAAACCAAATGGTTACTAGCAACGCGATAATGATACAGAAGATTTGGAGGGGCTACGTTGTACGGAAAGGTGTTCGTCATTTTTGTCGCTTAAATTATTTGATTCTCTATTCTGTATCCCGAGATTAACAAATTTATACCTTTTTTATTGTTTGTAGAGTATAAGCGTATTAAAGAGGCTGCGCTCAAAGTACAGCATGCATATCGAGGTTGGAAGCTGAGGATAATGTTCATCAGAAAGCGGAGAGCAGCGATTGTCATTCAGAGTCACTTGCGTGGTGTATTCGCTAGAGAAGTGGCAGCGGCGCTGAGGGAAATGAGGCGAGTGGATGAAGAAATGAGGAAGAGGGAAAGATTGGAAGAGGAGAGAAGACTCATGGAGGACAAGAAAGCGTTGGAAGAAAGCCAGAGGTATAAAAGTTGTCTACATCTCATGCTACATGGAATACCGGGAAAGTTTTCTCGTATACTAATATCACAGAACAGTCTACTAGCATTGTACATGCTTTAAGGAGGGATAAATAGAATGTCGGTAAAATGTCACCTAACTCTATTAGCATAAATACTTGCAAAATATTCGTTGTATAACAAAATATTTGAAATAAATATTGCTTGGTATCGAAGGGTGTGTGCAATGTAATAATTGGTTTATTATTTTCTAAATGTAAATGCAACCAATAATTACTGAGATATTCTTTAACTATTATGTTGAAAGCCGCCCTTAGCATCGTAGAGCTTGATTAACCCTTAGCACTCGATTTACATTATTAAATATGTCGGTATCTAATCAAATATTCATGCAATTTAAACAATCATAGGGTTACGAAATATTCTATGTCGGAAGAAATGTTTAATTTTCGAGTTAAAATAGCTCCGAGTGCAAAGGGTTAAAATTTCTTTTTAATATAACAGCTTATAATTAATTTAAGGGGATAGGCTCGCGTTTCCAGGATTGCAAGGGTGCGGGATGAGCCTTCTCATTTCTCGATAATGCAGAGATGGGGTTTCTCAGTAGTCAAAAGCGCTAGATAAAAGATCAATAAATAAAGACCAATGTAGGCCGCTGCATGGTACCGAGTAATGCAATTTTTTTATATCTAGCGCTTTTGACTACTGAAAAAAGCCCTTCTTCGCATTATGGAGAAATGAGAAGGCGCATCCCGCACCCTTGCAATCCTGGAAACATGTCTACCACTTAAGGTAGTAGAGTTAGGTGATTTAACTTTTATAATAGCAGTAGATTGCGGAGCTTTATGCAGAATAAAAATTGTCTACATCGATTGCAGGAAATAGAAACTAAATTAAATGTTATTTCTTCCCTTGGTGATTTTAATAGAAGAGAAATCATATGTATTGACATCTTCAATTTGTCAATTTCAAATGCATAAAGATCCGCAGTCTAATAATGAGTATTATAATGACAAAACTTTCCCAGCATCCCATGTTTCGTCCACAAATTTTAGTATGCTAAAGTATACAGTGACGTTCATTTGGGATAATGGTTCTTTAGTGGGTTAATTTTCAATTTGTGTCCCTTGTAGCGCACAGTACAATGGTATTGTCGGAATGGAGCCCGGGTAAGTTCGTCAGTAGTTCGCAGGACGAATTCGAAGCCCTTGCCGCATGATAAGCTCTGCAATAAGTAATTGCTCTTAACATAGATACGGAGCTTTATAATCACCATACGTACACAAGCACGCGTCTCTCGTTTTCCTACCTAATCTGTGCGCTTGAACACTAAAAACACTCGCAGCGACGCCTTAAAAATTCAATATGATTTGGGGAATTGTTTAATTTTGCAGGAAAGCACAGGAAGAGATCGCCGCGTTGTCGCAGATGGCGGAACAAATGAACTCAAAAATGGCTGCCTCGGATTTGCAGTCGGTGGACTTGGACAATCTGTTCTCCTTCCTCTCTGACGTACAATCGACGAAAGGCAATCAGATTATCGCGGAAATTGGGGAACAAATGGACGAACTGATGGAAGATCTCGACGTGGAGCTGGAAACTGTGATACAGCAAGAGATGGAGATGAACACCAAGGCGGAATCGAAAGCGAACACTCCGAACGGCCAAGAAGCTTCTTCGCCTCTTCAGTCACAGCCTCAGCAACAGAGGATAACCAGTGGGACCACTAGCAAACTTGGTCAACCAAGTCTTCCAGAACCTACTGAACCACCTCCGCCTCCACCGCCTCCTGCCCCACCTTTAGTTCTAAACGGAGACTCCTCCACTGATAACGGGGAACCAATTTACGAGTCCGTTTTGCCACGCGAGGACAATAGTCCCGATAGTCCTATCGTAGTGAATGGAAATTCCGGTCCATTGGTAAACGGCGACACTTGTGGATCCCCTCCTCCTCTACCAAATAATAAGACTATGAAGGAACAAATTGCCGGCAGTCCTCCTTCTCGACCAGAATCTAGAAACTCGAATAGTCATCACTTGCATCACAATCACCATCAGTCAGTGCCTCAGCAACAACAAAATGGTCACGATCAACAGCAGCCGCAGACGCAACAGTCCCAACAGCCGCCTGTCGAACGAGAACAGAGACGCAAATGTCGAGTAGAGCGGAAGCTTCAAGAACTCGAAGACAAGAAGGAGCCAGACAATGAAGTCACTTATCATGATATTGTAGAGTTTGCACAGAATTACTTCAACAGCCACGAAAGATCTCCCGAAGGGACAATCATTGCTACTCTTACCAGGAAATCGCGTGGTAAAAGCGTCGAGTACATTCCGAAATATGAAATGGTCACATACTATAAGGGGTCTACAATACCGAATTCCCACATTCATATGTACGATCCGGATAACGTCAACGTAGCCTGTTCGGTGTTTAGGGTAAGCGATTGAAACTCTTAACCCTTAGCACTCGAATGGTGATTCTGAGTCGCCACTAAAAATTGCTGCACCATTATTCAAAATATTGTTTACATTATTAAATATATCGATATCTAAAGGGACTCCCACTAATATTCGGACTCCCTTAAAAAAACGATAACTTTTTACCATACGATCTGAACTGTTTTGAGAAGTAAGAACAATTGGTTTGCTACACAACGTGAACAAAATTTTTGAAAGAAATTGCAAGTTGTCGGAATTGCAGAGAAAATTCCAAAAGTTGTATTTTTGTTTGTAGTTTTAAGTAAGTTTGTATTTTTTTGTTGCGACTTTTTGATGTGGGCTTATATGGAAAATTTAGAAAACACGTTTCGTAGATCAACGTATGTATCAAATAAAAATATTCTGAACATTTCATGAAAATCGGGCGACGTTCCAATGAGCTGCACAGTTTAAAAATGGTAAAAATTACAGTTTTTCACGATTCTTATCTAACTGCAATAAATCTAAGGATTCTTACATCTTCCAATGCTTGTTGTTTTTCCCCGCATCAACCGATTTCGATAAAACTTTCACGATGTATATAATTGACACAGATCTATAAAACATATTTTTTAAATTTTCAATATAGGCCCATATAAAAAAGTTGTAAAATGCAATTTTAGTATTTTCTCTACAATACCGACCAATTGCAATTTTTGTAAAAATATCTTTTTACATCCTGCAGTAAACTAATTACTGTAGTTTCCCAAAAAAGTTTAGATCATATAGTTCAATATTAAAAAAGTTATCGCTTTTTTTTAAAGCGACCGAATATTAATGAGAACCGCTGTAATCGATTACTAAACATTTACGTGTTGTATGAGGTATTACAGTAAAATTTCAAAAATCATGAGGAATGAAAATATTCTAGCTAGGAAGAAATGTTTAATTTTCCAGTTAAAATAGCTCCGTGTGCAAAGGGTTAATCATTTGACTTGTGTTTCTAGACAACTTTTACATATGTTTCCTTAATCCTCAGGACCTTTGCAAGTACATCCGTGGAGAAATGAAATTGGATCAAGAAATCGCAACCATTCAAAGCATAATTGGTTATGGCATAGAACGCGAAGAACTGCGGGATGAGATATTCGTTCAGTGTATGCGTCAGGCAACGAACAATCCTAATCCAGAATGGGCAGAACGAGTCTGGTTGCTGTTGTGTCTAGCAATCGTTGCTTTCCAACCCAGCAAACTGCTGTACAAGTATTTTGTGTCCTTCTTGAAGAAGAATCTGGCTCTCGAAGGAAAATTGAGGCAGTACGTTCAATGGTGTGTCGATAATTGTAAAAACATGAAGGTTTCGTGTAGACAACACCCACCGTCGACAGTGGAGATTGCTGCGATGAGACGATTAGGTACCATAGTGTGTCGGTTCTTCTTCTTGGACGGGAGAACTAAAGCGATCGACGTTCACCCAACCGATACCGCTGCAGATGCGGTGGCAAAATTAGGTGAAAAGTTAGGTCTGCGGTCTCTGGAGGGTTGGGCAATTTATCAGAGTAGACCCGACGGAGAGGAACACGTGCGTGCTCACGACTATTTGTACGATGTCATTGCCGCTTGGGAAATGTGCGTATAGTTGTTATACAACTATTACATTGATTACTAGACTGCGGATGTTTATGCAATTTTCAATTTTTGTAGACAAATTTTAAGAAAGTGGTACCAAGTAAGATCCTATTTTCATCGGTAATAACTAGACAGCGGATTTTATGCATTTATGACCAAACTGAGTAGGTGTAATTCAAAACACAGTATATAAATTAGAAGAATATAAATATACTATTATATTATCTTCAACCTATTAAACATATTAAGTGAAAAATAAATTTCTATTTCACTTGTTGCGATTCAGGTAGAAAATTTTTATTTTGCATAAAGATCCGCTGTCTAGTAACAACATTTGTAGGTCCAAAATAAATAAAAATCGTACTAAGTTCTGTTGAATTTGATACTCCAGCATTTTTTGAAAATTTTTATAAACCATAAATGCATAAAGATCCGCAGTCTATTGATTACGTTTGTCACTTTGTTAATATCTTTTAGAGTATAGTTAACTCTATCATATTTGTCTCGTGTATTTTTCTGTGTTCTGAAAGTATTCGAATAATTTTTTCCACCACGTTTCTGGGTTACTGACAGTCTTTGTTCGGTTCTTTTAGGAAGCAATGTAAATTAAATACAGCGCAATCGACATTCTCAACTCTACGGCGTGGCAATAATGCTACGTTGGGCAGCGGTGATAACCGATTCGTTTTCAAACGTAGGCTGTTCCGAAACACTCGAGAGATTTCTCAAGATCCTGTTGAAGTGAACATGTTGTATGCTCAGGCGGTTTACAATGTCGTCAAGGTATGCTTTACAAACGCATTACACGAAAAACAAACAAGAATCTATTCCTAACCGATTCTGAATTTTCAGTGCGACGACTTTCCTGTGTCCGAGAAAGTCGCTCTCCAGTTGGCAGGTCTGCAGGCACAGGTTTCTCTGGGTGATCCAAAAGATAACGATCGGTTGGACTACTACAGCGAAGTCGACAGTTTCTTGCCTTATCGAATAAGTCGCGCCCGCGGTGACGACGTTTGGGTGCCGATAATAGCTCAAGCTCACAGACAGTATGGTGCTGGCCGGAAGGAACTCGCAGCCAAAGTGTTGTATCTGTCCTGCGTGATGCAGTATCCTTTGTACGGCACAACGATGTTCAATGTCACCTATCGGGGATACTGGTCCTACGGTAATCAATTGATCCTAGGCATTAATTGCGATGGTTTGATGCTAATCAAACCGGACGACAAGTTCGTCTTATCAGAATATCGCTACCAAGACGTGGAGAGCATCATGCTGGACCCTAGCGATTCTTTCATCACTCTGTCTCTTCTTCGACACAACCCGGACAGCTCGCACAAATGTTTTGTGTTCGAGACAACGCAGAAAAACGAGATAGGTAGCCTGATTGTTAGTTATTGCCCATCGCTGGCGGGTTGGATCACAGAAAACGAGGTTCCTACTAAGAAACTCAAGTGTATTACTAACGAGGATCGCATTAGGCTCTATCATAATTTAGTGAATTGTCGGAGGACATTGGTCGACACAGAGATATTGAGGAAACCACAGGATTCGGGTGGTGGTTTCTTGAGGAATACTCTTAGGAGGCTGTCCAAGCACAGGATAGAGAAGCTGCGACAGGAACATGGTAGCGCCACTGATCATGGCGAGACTTACAAAGGTTTCCCGTATGCCTACTGGGCATTCAGCAGACAAGCGATACCGCAGAGTCTCTCGAAACTGCCCGACCCTGACGAGCAGATCTCTTTGAGCGTGTTCCAGTTGATATTGACGTACGCGGGTCTAGGGCAGAATGGCGACACCGTTAGAAGAGTGGAAGACGAGCACGTAAATCTGATACAGACCGTTATGGAACGTTGCATAAGGAAAGAGAATTTGTTAGGGGAATTGTATTTACAATTAATTAAGCAGACCACCGATCATCCTGACCCGAATAGCCGGGTGAACCTGAGGCATTGGGCATTGCTATCCTTAGCCTGTTCAGTCATTCTACCGCCTCAGAAAGTTATTCGAAAGTATCTAATCGCCCACCTGAAACGATGTGCAAGTGATTACGTCACCGAAGAAGGCAAGTACGCTCGATTTGCTGAAAAGTGCCTTTACAAAACACAAGGCACGAGGAGGAGACAGTGGCCGCCGAGTAGAGAAGAAATCATGTGCACCATTAATCGCAGGCCTATTTATGCGAGATTCCATTTCATGGATGGACAGTATCACGCCGTTGAATTCCATCCATCGGCGACAGCCAGGGACGTGATGGAGATCATTAAAACCAAGATTGGTCTTGAAGAAACAGCGATGGGTAATTGCCAAAGAACTTTGTATAATTGTAAAATTTTCTTTCTATTGGACCACTTTACTGTAATTCTGTTTCAATCGTAATTTATAGGTTACGCCATATACGAGGTCTTAGGAGTTACAGAAAGGGCGCTGATACCAGAAGAAAAGATCGCCGACGTAATGTCGAAATGGGAACGTTACAGAACTGCGAATGCACAGCAGAGCCAGTCGCAAAGAAAACACGCACACCACTTCTTCCTATTTAAGAAACATTTGTTCCTCGATCAGTATATGAATCTAGATGATCCAGTAGAGAAAGAGTTGCTATATCATCAAGTATTGCACGACTTGCGGGCCGATCGGTTCCCCATCACCGAGAAAGAAGCCGTAAGGAAATAATTACGTTTACAATCATGCATATACATATGTAGACGAACCTAACTTTATTAAATCTCTGATATCGTTTCAGATGATGTTAACAGCTTTGCAAGCTCAGCTGGAACTCGGCGATTGTCAAGATGCTGTCTTCGATCACGATTACCGTAATATATCGAGTCACTGCCTACCCGCGAGACTAGTACCAAGTTTATGTGTAGAAGGTGTTCTTCAACACCACCAATCTTTAAGGGGGATGACGCCCCCGGAAGCGAAGAAAGCGTTCTTAAATTTAATTCAGTCGTGGCCGCTGCATAGGGCCACAATATTTGACGTGATGCAATCCTTTACTTCGAACTGGCCACGCGTCCTTTGGCTGGCCGTCGATCAGCAAGGTCTTCATCTTCTCGAACACCGTTCCCGAAATGCTCTTTGTACCTACGAGTATAGCAGTATTCTCAGCTATAGTCCAGCTGTTAGCTGTTTGATGATCATCACTGGTACCGATAAGAAACAAAGCAAGGTCATTCTTACTACATCCCAGGTAAATTCAATACGATATTTTCTTATCGGCTATATCGTTGTGTACAGCAGATTTTAATTCACTGTGTTATGTCACTTCAGGCTCATCAGATAGCGAATTTGATTCGCGAATATATGGACGTGCTCCAATCGCCACCGGAAGTACCTAAGAGAGAGTCCGCAATTGTTCAGCAGATAGCTCAGCAACAGTTACAACCACCGCCAGCGAATCTGCAAACTACTACCGGTGGCCGAAAATCTCGACCTGCTTCGGTATTACATAGAGGTGCTCCAGTGATACAATCGCAAGCTAGTTAAAGAGTTAGGCGAGATCCGTTAGGTTTAACACATCTGCCTGGCCTGATATGCGAATCGTTACCTCATATGGAATATTTCTACCTTCGTATTCATTTTATTCTATGTATATGTATAGGTTTCATATTACTCGTTCGTCACTAGTCCCCTGTATTACTTCAACGTAATATTTTCTATGATCTGCGTTTTCTAGTTATGTTTTGTAGTTATACGTTTTCTGAATAACTTCAGCATCAGGCTGCGGCGTGTAGGTGTCTAGTGATTAATGCTTTACTGGCAAGGCCTATCAAGCGTGGCGAGGCAGTCATCGTCGCAACGAGACGGCGTTAGCCTAGGAATACTTCTTTCTTCCAGTATTTATTCGATTAGCTCGGACTCGAGGAAACGTCGGAATGGAAACAAAATAAATAGCTGCTGCCGTGGAATAGTAGATTAGCGAATGGACCGACCGTTAAATAAATAACTGCCATTTTACAATTTTAAAGCCGTTGATATACCGTTGAAGACTTCTAATTCGATTTTTCTCCGTCAATGTACCGTTGTCATTTTTACGAGCGATTGTCTCAATGTTTTTTATACGATTTTGCAGCGTATACGACCACCGTGAAATGCAATAACTATTTAATTATAATCAATGAATATGATTAACACCGACATAATGATGTTACAACACTTCGGCATATCATTTCGTATCGTTCGATGAAAGGAGGGTGATTATCCAAATTTTCCTTAAACAATATATGCAGGATTGTGCTGAAATCCATTCTGTATACCAAGAACGACCAATTTATTCATTCTATTCGTTATTCGATTCCGCTTCTTCCCCTATAATCACTCTGTTCGGCGATACTGCTATATATAACAATATAAAACGGAAAATTCGGTGTACTTCGAAGTCGCCATTTTGAGATCGACGTAAACGTTTTACATATTAAACTCGTGCAGAATTCGCATGCGTATGATCATTGTACACGCTATCGTTCTATTTAGACACAGTTATTCCAGCGTATAGCAAGAGATAATGTAATCACTAATTAGTATATCGGGAAGAAAATTCTTCGATCACATCTCAAATGAAAGTCGAATGTAATCCGGTCTTCGTTTATCCAGACAATCCTTGACGTCGTTTTTTCTCGTAAGACTTGTCACCGTAGAATGATCGTTTAAGGCAAAAAATAAATGTGTCCGTGATTCAGACGCGATCGAATCGATCGAAAATGCCACGAAATTGCGTCCAAAGAAATTCCTTCTACTTCTTCGTTTTCCTTTTGTAATTCGAGGGCCCAAAAAATCGCTCGATGTCTTGGTGTGTACATATTTAAACGAATGTTTAAACCGATAGCAAGTAGGTTTCCAGGAGCAGAACCCTCCAGTGTTCAATTCGATTCTATTTCCGCAGAAATTAGATTTAAACTTCACACAACTACAGGAACAGATACTATACACACATATTTTAACCCTTTCAATGCAATCTTTCATATTTGTAGAGTGAGACTAGTATAATGGAAGCAAGCTCTCTCAGAACCTATTTACAGTTCACCAGTTAGAAATACCGTTAGTTTTTACTAATATATTAATATCACCGTTTTGACGACGAGCAATATGGCGACTGCTCAGAAATATATTAAGACATTCGATAGTTGAAACGCTCAGCAAATGATAACTGTACGATACGAATTTTGGGAGGATGACACTGGTACATCTAATTTTAATGACTTTTCACGGGACACAGTCGAGAAAGGGTTAACGTAAAGTTGAATAAGCAAGTCCCTCTAAGAATCTTTTGTCGAACACTGGAGCTCTCATCGAATTCTAAGTTCATTGGAACCAAAATTTCGTCTCGGTAATTCTCGAACCGTTGTTGAATTTTTGAGAAGATCGAAACGAACCCATGGGAGTGTCACCATTGCAACATCATTGCCATTTACGCGTAACGAATAATGTACTGCGATTTCCACTTTCTGATAATGTTTTGTGGCTCGTGTGATCGACACTTTCCGAGCTTACTTTATTTGACTACAGAATGAACAAACCGAAAAACATTTTTTACGAGAATTTTTATTAATATAACGTTTTCGAACTGACACGCGGATGATAATAGACGTAAATATTATTATTAACGTACACCTAGTTCACTTTAACATATTGCAATGCGTCATAAGCGGTTGATGACCGGTTAAATTGGCTTGTAGCTGACCGAGCAGGGATCGGGGATTCATCGTGACGAAGTGGAGATATTTGTGTACCCTTTGTAATTCTCATTTTGATTTCGATTGCCTTACCGGGAGTTTGGCTAAGATTCGACGAGTGCAGAGACAGACTGTGATCCGCTTTGGGTGTTCTTAGTCTTCGAGAGCTGTTTAACGAGTGAGACTTCGTGTTAACTAATTAAAGAAAAAAAAAAGAAGAACGTGTGTGTATGAGAGTGGTCTAGAGAGAAAGAGAGAGAGAGAATGTGTAATAGAGTATGAGAAAATTAACTACGAATCGAGAATGCAATTTGCGATGCGTGAAAATGTGGGAGGTAGGGGCATAGCGAACCCCGTATGTGTAGCTTAAGCGAAATAAATTATTGGTTGATGATGTTATATTGAAATATTTAAAAGCGATGAATTCTGTATATACGTACATATATAAATAGATATGCATAGACAAATACGCACACACTGTGAGTCAGACATATATTACATTTCCCACTAAACAAACACACATACATACAACAGCTGTTGTAAACTCGATATAGAAGCCAACACGAGAAACACGCCTACATGCGACGAAGATATACATACTATTATATAAATATGGATATAAATATATGTTTATATATATTATATATATATACATATAGATTATTAATATACTCGGGCTATATGTATAAGGATACAATAAAAGAAAGCGAAGCTTTAATATTGCAATTAATGGAAAGTTGATTTTTGAAAATAAAACGTTCATTACCCCGATATAATTAATTATCAATCTGCGTTGGTTTTCTCTGAGATTCGATTAACCGCGACGACCGCGCCGAGCGAGACTTCAATAGAAAGCCGAACATAGAGAAGGATGGAAGAGCAGTGGAGTGGGTAGGCATTGAACAGTGATCGTGCCCACGAACCCGGACAGTAAAGGGGCGTTTACTGTACTCCCCTACATAAAATTATTACGAGTGAATTGAAGTGCTGTTCCTGATGAAAATGAGACCAAACTCGAGTGTAATGGAACAATTTTTATCGTAATGTTATGATAAAAATTATAATCTTATTGTAGTAGTCCAAATGATGTCCGTGTTTGGTCTCATTTTCATCGGGATAAGCTTGTTACGGATGACGAACAGATGTTCAAGATCATCTCTGGCAGGAACCAACGATTGACGATTAACTTCATCAATCGATTGAATCATCGCCGATTTTTCCATGATTTCTTATTTTAATCAACGATTGACGACTAACTTCATCAATCGATTGAATCAATCGCAGATTTTTCAATGATTACTTTTTTAATCGTACACATTAATCAATCAATCTTGATTAAAATTTTAATCGATTAATGCCCAACTCTGGCTTCTACCTTACTATAGCGTGTCGACGAGAGAAAACAGAACTTTGTATGAGTATATGAGTAAAGTATCTGTCTACTTCAACCAATCCTTGTTTCAATTCCATTGCTATCTTACAGATCTTGCAAATCTTGCATAAATCTATAACAATTTCAAATTTTTCTGTAGAATTTCATTAGCGTAAGAAGGATAGCTCTGGCCCGATTCTGTTTTTCTAATATCGCGTTTCGCAGTTTTTCTCGATACTTTTCGTTATACTAAGAGAATATAAAAAGCAAAGATATCTTTCAGAAAATATTGCCGGCAATTTTTTCACGACAAATCGAGTTCTTGCATTGTTATAATTTTCCTAATCTCCAATTTATACCAATTTATACAATTAATACTCCAATTTTGGCGGTAAATTGTCCGAACGAATAGAAATGTTTAGGGCTGTGTTTTATGAATTCGAAAGCACACAACGATTTACCGAAAGCATATAATTAGACAGAATCGTTGTTCTCCAGAGCTCTTGCCATTCGGCACTCGGTGCTCGAGCACTAGAGGTTTTAACTTAGCAAGAGCTCCATTATCTTGATTCGGCGACGGCAAACTTTTTTTGGAGAGGGCCAGATCGTAAAATTTTTGAGCTCAGCCGGCCGGGTAGCAAACTCGAAGATATTTACATTGGTAATTCTACTCATAGAGCAACAAAGAAAAAGAAAAAGGTTCAATATTTCTTTATCAGGAAGTAATAATTTTACATAATTTTGTCATGTAAAGAACAATGTAGACCCCTGATCTAGATTCTAGGTGTATCGTCGCTTTCGTACTTAGAAAATATTTTCCCGATTCGATCGCGTCCTTCATTTCGCTTTCCTCTTTAATTCGATCGTTTCGTTTGATCGAACGATAAGAGAACAGAACGCCAAAAATATTCTATCTAGTCCTTGAACTGCACATGTTCGTACAACAGCTGGAATCGATGTCGGGTTGGTCTCGACGATTAAATGGTTCGTAGAGTAAAAATGAAATAGAAACTTTATTAGTTCTTGTTGAAGCTTTAGTCACTTTAGTGTACAGCATGAAATGTATAGATTCGGATTAGGCTTGTCGAATACGTTCGCTCGTACGCCCGGTACTTCGAAATATTCTATATGTACAGATTGAAATATTTTCAATTTGAAATCGCATAATAATTACATGAAATCTCTTGGAATCTTATATCTACTTAAGCGAATACGTCTTCTCGATCGGCTCCGACACCTTCGCCATCCTCCAGACTCGAGAAATTTAGGAAGTGCGCCGGTCGATGAATCTCGTGATAAAATTCTTTCGGATTCGCCAACTGGAGCTCGTACTTCATGTTTGGATCGTGTCTCACGCCTGCGATTGCATAGATATCGTATTGTATTATATATATAGAGAAGTCAACGCTCAAGAATTCGATGTACAGTGAAGTCGCGATGTAGCTCCCATCGCCTGTTCCGAGCAAGGACAGAGATCGTGTAAGGAAACTATTTCTTGTTATAACTGGCAAATTCTTGGCCCCTCGCGAGGATGTCCGCCAGTGGAAGGGGTAGACGAAGGGACAGTGATCGCGGAGATCCTCATGGAGTTAGATCGTGACTTTACTGTAACATCAACGTGACAAAGAGGAGTCCTTACCCATGAAATTGTAGTTCCACGAGCCTTGACTCGGGACCATGAAGAAGCCTAGGAAACGATCGGACAGCAACATTTGTACCTTTTCGTAGTGACTCGGTAGATAACCCTTCGGATTATTTCCTTTGTCGGTATTTTGTTTTCCCCATTCGAAACCACTAAAAAGCAACGTGAATGACTGGTAAGTAAATTGAAAATGTTTATTTTGATAACGAGTGTACGAACCTGGGTGTCAACTTGTAAGCTGTAAGGGAACAAGACCCTGGCGTGAAACTGCAAGTAATCACGATAGTCTTTTCTCCATCCCAGATTGGATTTTCCGCCATTACACGGGCATGCGTGGATATGTCCTAAACGAAACGAATCAAATGACAATTATCTACACTCTAATAGCAACGAAGCAAATATCACAGTAATATGTACATCGAGGGAACATGTAACACACCTGTGGTGATAACTGCGGCAATTCGTTCGGTTGAGTGTGGATCCAACCGAGAGGTTCCATTTCCTTCAAATATTGATGATTGGGAAGCGTATTGGGCAAGTGAACGGTTTGATGGGTTCCCCACTGTGGAGCCATCACTATGCATCTGATTTCTTTCACTTGGGGATTGTCGGGTGGACTAATGCCGTACAAATATCCGGCGATCTACAAATCATACAAACGACATGCTGTTAAAAAACTATAACGATACAGAGTACAATAAAGTATGCGTATTATACATATGACATACTGCGGATTTTATGCATTTATGAGAAAAATGAGTAGGTGTAACTGAAAACAGTAAGGATATTAGAACAATTTAAAAATATTGTTGTATTAGTTCCAGCCTATTAAAGATATTACAAAAGAAAATTACTTCCAATCTCACTCCAGTTTGTTGGAATTCAGGTAGAAAATTTTTATTTTGCAAAAGGAAGAGAAAAGTGGTATACCCTTCCTTTTAGTTTGTAGAGTTTGCTTGCTCTGTACACTTTGGTTTTGTTTGTACCTAATGTTGTAATAAATCTCTTACGAGATTTTCTCAATAAAAAAGAGATCCGCAGTCTACATATAAGATAGAAGAATGGTTCGGATAATTACACACCTGTGCTCGTAAATCGGAGATCGTGACGAACTTCTTGAGTACATTTTTTGGCAATATGTAGGTGTAACCAGTCTCTTTGATATCGTCGGAAGACACATAGATGTGATTCGTCCGAAGATGCAAATTCGTGGCGGAGATTGCTCTTACACGCCATTCTGTCTTCGAACTGAACGTCTGTGTCTCGTAGTTCGAAGTAGTTGCCGTGATAATTTCGTCGCCGTGTTTGTTTACCGTCCTCGTGGTCGTTGCCGTCAGTTGCGACTGTTCTTTCGTCTGTTTCTCGATCTCGGCGATTTGCTGACGTTGAGCGGACGGCGCGCTTATCTCCATGCCCAAAATGATGTCTCGAATCTCCGACTGGGTCAGAGACGCCACATTTACACTAAAAAAAGGAAACATCGTTTTATCCAGAAGCCTTTACTCGCTCATTGTTTACATCAGGGAGTTCCAATTTGTTCCCCTCCCTGGTTTACATTGTAAAAGCAACTACAGCTGCTTGAACGACACGTACTTGTTCTTTTTACCATAATCCGCCAGTATCAAATCTTTCAGTTGCACCTCGACCTTGATCCATTCGTCGTCCGTCAAAGATGGCCATATATGATGAGGTTCCGTAATTGTTGTCTTGTCAGGTTTCAATACAACCTTTGTTCTTTCGGTGTTAACGTGTAAAGCGCGGAGAATCAGGATCAAACGGGAGAATGCCTGGGGAAAATAGCGATCCGATTCGATTATTTGAGCACTCCTGTATCGTCGTACAGATCGAGAAAAAGAAAATCTCGAAATACCGTGTACGATGAGATGGTCTTCAGCCAGTCGTCGTATAAATTGAACAACACCATTTGTGGTTCGGTAGCTTTCAGAATTAGATCGCCGAACTTCTCGACTTTCAAACATGCTTGGAATGGTAGTTGTAGTTCCGATCCCTTGATAACAATGTTGGGGAAATCGAGCAAGTGCACTTCCAAAGGATCCAACATTCCCTTTCTGGTCACAATGATTTGCTTCGGTTGTTCTTCCACTGGCAGAGACCGAATCAACGCTGCCACTTCCTCGGCCGTTTTCCATTTGGCTAACTGTTACAGGAACGAAACATTGATCGATGTAATTGTTGGAACGATCAGAGTACAAGCGTCCGATTTACATACCTGACCCAAACGTTTCTGACCAGCCCAAACGGACGTATGAATAATTTTCAAGAACAACTGTCCAGTCCGAGGATTGAATATGAAAATAGCTCCGTTTATAGGCTTCGTGGTTAAATTACCTTCGAACGTCTTGTGGAT
>CM052265.1:8611595-8625684 GCA_028455795.1 Lasioglossum marginatum
TCTTTCTGAGCATCCACAAAACCGAATTTTCTCTTTTCTGCGAATCTTTTCGATTGAAGTTGTTGCCATTTTTGAGCTATTACATCGAGCAAGATTCATATGATTAAATTATGGTACATAATAGTATATAATAATTAAATTATAGTTTATAAACTTTGTATCAGTCTATGTAAAGTAATAAATAAAACAGTAGTTACTCGATACCTTTCTCTTGAAGTTTATCTTCCGATAAAACTTCAGGTTGTTTAGGGATTTGAGGTAACGGTGGTCCCGCTATCGCTTGCATGTGAGCATGATGAGCGGCTTGCGCGTGAGCTGCTGCTTGAGCATGAGCTTGAACAGCTGCTAGTTGCGCGTGAGCCTGTTGCTGAGCCATCATGGTGGCCCAGGGGTTTGGACCCAACAAATATGGTGGGATCGACATTTTTTATGTTAAAATGCTAGAAAAAACATACGCTTGTTAATAATGTATAAATATTCAAAAGTAATATAGTAATTATCAGTTGAGAACAATCATTTCGAAAAGAAATACCGCAATTAGAAAAATAATTACAAACAAACATTAACCTCATACTATAAGCGTTAATAAATATCTACATAAATATACACCGGGCGGTAAACAGGTTAGATCGAACCACCGAAAATCTTAAATGAAAAATAGAAATTACGAAATACCTGCTTCTCACATCTAATTCGCCATAAATTTCGTACTCCAGCGTAATACGAGATTTTACACAAAACTTAATAAATACATAACTATCTTAGCTCGCCAGACATACATAGGGTAATCATGGCGGCATGGCATAGCGTACAGTTGTGATCAGTGATGTGATACGGGGCGCTTTTTTCGCGCATGCGCGAGTTTCGGCAGGAACGTATCTGCGTCCAAAGTTTGTGGGGGACTTTTGGAGGGAAAATAGTGGGGGAGTATGATTGGCGGGAACGTCTAGCGGAGGCTAGAAATTAGCGGGGCGGCCAAGGTACCCGATTTTCGTACTTGACTGAGACTAGAATCGTCGCGCATGCGCGAAAAAAGCGTCCCGTATCACATCACTGGTTGTGACCAGTGTTTCGATTACAACCATCTTTTCTCGCGCATGCGCGCAGTGTTCCGATTGAGGCCTCAATTTCTCGCGCATACGCGGCAATTTCAGCCTCAGTAACGTAACCTTTTCGATGAAATCGGGTAGCTTGAGCAACTCGCAGACTTCTAAAAATATATTAGTCTACATATGAAATATTGAAATTTAATATAATTCAAACTTATTCTTCTATGACTATCTATGACTATCACTCGTCCCGCCAATAATACCGGTACACTCCCGCCAATATAACTGCTTCGGGGCGCTAGGGCTCTGGCCGCTCTGCTGCGTCATTGTAGATACGCTACTGTTTCGGCATGCGCGACGATTTCAGCCTCAGTAGCGCATAAAATGGGGTACCTTGATACCCCGCATGATTTTAAAAACTTATTAGTATAGAAGATAACTACTTGAAGTTGACGATTTTCACTTCTTCGCTCATGCTTTTTCTACTTTACCGTTTCACAACATTTTCATAATTTTGCCGACAAATAATTGTGAGCATAGAGTTACTCTCTGTTATGAGTTTACACTTTCTTAGAATCTGCAGAATAACAGCTTCCCAAAATTCAGCAGCTTTCCAAAATTCTTCTTTTCTGGTAAATGGTCGCTTTCTGCGTTGCTCTGAATATATAATATTCATTTAAGTGCGCAATGAATTGATCGCGTGGAATTGCTAATGGCGTATTACCATTCGGAGCCCTCAATTGTAGACAATTTGTGCGATAAAAAATAGTTAGTTTATTATGGATCAAGTGTTTTAATCTTTTGTATATGTACATCTGTTACGTCCCGCTGTTTTATGTCGTGACCAAGGTTCTAGCTCACGACTTTGCCACTCGCGACTCTTGTGTTCGTCGTCTAACCAGTGTTCCGATTGAAGCCACAATTTTTCGCGCATGCGCGGCCAAAACAGTAGCGTATCTACAACGACGTAGCAGAACGGCCAGAGCCCTAGCGCCCCGAGGCAGTTATATTGGCGGTAGGAGAAAAATTAAGGCCAAATTCGGAATCAGCGCGAAAAACTCTATAAGAATCGCATAGTGAGAATCGAAACGTCAAAAAAAAGTTTGTATTTGTTGGACCGTGTAATTTTTTAAAAGTCTGCGGGGTGCTCAAGCTACCCGATTTCATCGAAAAGGTTACGTTACTGAGGCTGAAATTGCCGCGCATGCGCGAAAAATTGTGGCTTCATTCGGAACACTGCGTCTAACCCGGGACCACGATTCTATGCGCATGCGGCTTACAATTACACTTACCGGTACCGCGATATTTGACTGCCCCGATTGTTGAACGGCATAGGAGTGATGATTCCTCAGGTGGAGGCTTCCCTATGTGCAGTCAGCGGGGCTCCTACTCTGGCTCTGGTGGAGTCGGCGTCGTCGTCGTCGTCGCCGTCGCACGTCCTGGTGCGCGAGAAGGTTTACCGCGATATCTTATTACGCGTCACTCCGCGAGATAAAGTCTTGAGGAGACTTGTGATTGTCAGGGTAGGGTTTACGGTATTGAAGGCGAAATAAGGAATCAGAATTGAAGAATAATCACATATATATTTTATAAGAGTTTACACTGGTTAGAACTAATAGCTACGTTAACTTAAGATATAGAAGAGTTGAAGAATAGCGCGAGACCGCACGAAGGCGGATGTAACAACTGACAGGAGGTCGACTGGTCGGTACCAGAGTGTAACGAAGGATTGTAATTGCTCTTCCCCAAAAAACTCTGCGCACCCGGGACCCTTCCCATAAAAATATATTATTCAGAGCTGTCCATAAAGCAATGGCTACCGATTGCCCCCGCTCTTCACAGGTAACACCCGCCGACCGTACTTGCTCTCCCCCAACATCTGAAACTTATCTATGTATAGCTATCCTTTGCAGCTAATACCCGATAACTGTATTTGTCCCCCTCGGAACCCCGCAAGAAATAGTATTTAAGCCCGTCCAAGAAAAGAATAAAGCTGTAGAGTTTTGAAACTATCTAACAGTCTACGTCGATATTTCTTCTCTCAATCCCTAACCGACCGCATATCTACGGACTGTGATCGTTAGGTGTTCAGTTCGTGTGTTGTTGCGGTTTCCCCGTAACAAGAGTCGAGAGACGGAAGAGCTGGTCCATCCTTAGACCATATATACCTATAGACATATATACCTATAGCATAGGTACAGTATGTGTATAGGAAAACCGAGAGTGCAGCTCGGCAAAGATAAGCTAAGGCTAACGTACCGCGTGACGTCACAAGATGTCTTAAGATAATTTCAAAATGGCTGAAACGGCAGACCGACGTCGACACTTGGACCATAACCTGAACAAATTCGTTTGCTCCAGTTTGCTCAAATACAGTTTATAATTGATTATTTCATGATACAATGCCAAATTCTTTGAAATTATCCTGTCCATTCCTTCAGCGTACTGGGTACATGCCGCTAATCCCCCTTACCCCCCATATAAGCCAAGCATAGGCACTGTCGATCAGTGTTCCGATTGAAGCCACAATTTTTCGCGCATGCGCGGCAATTTCAGCCTCAGTAACGTAACCTTTTCGATGAAATCGGGTAGCTTGAGCACCCCGCAGACTTTTAAAGAATTACACGGTCCAACAAATTCAAACTTTTTTTTGACGTTTCGATTCTCACTATGCGATTCTTATAGAGTTTTTCGCGCTGATTCCGAATCTGGCCTTAATTTTTCTCCTACCGCCAATATAACTGCCTCGAGGCGCTAGGGCTCTGGCCGTTCTGCTGCGTCATTGTAGATACTGTTTTGGCCGCGCATGCGCGAAAAATTGTGGCTTCAATCGGAACACTGCTGTCTATGAGCATAGCTTATACATCTTTCGAGAATGTAACGTCATGCGGTACTTCATCTGAATTCATCTTTGCCGAGGGGAAAATTATCTGCGCCTGGTCTATAGGTATATATGGTCTAAGGGTTCATGTTGTTGATTGGCTCCACCAAGCCGTGTGTGGGGGCGATTATAAGAGTGTAAGGTGGAAGAATTCTAGCTTATCGGCTAAGAGTGTGAAGTGGAAGAATACTAACTTATTGGCTATGGTAACTATAACACCTCACCCCTACGAAAAAAATGATTTTTCTAGGCGAAAAATCATTTCTCGTCTTCGGAATCGAACACTGAACGTCTAATGTAGGAGATCGGTTTTCTGGGGTTTTTAAAGTTATTGGTGAAAGGTTCTGGGGACGCCGCACGCACAGGGGGAGTGTCCACGTGTCTGTCGAGTTCACTGCGGTGCACTGATCGCGTCACTAACGTTTCCAGTTTGACACTGTCTTCGCCATCGGTGACCTCTATCGCACCCTGCGAACTGTTCGCTTCCTTTTCCTTGAAGAGTAGGCAGAAGTGGGTGGGTGAGCTCCATACAGCTACTAGGCTACTGAGACTGCATCTGTAGGTTGCGTGGAGGGTGATACCATTAAGAATTGTGTTGATGATTAATTTTAGTAATCTGTATGCCATGTATATGCCTATTAGACCGGAGGTGACTGAGCCGAATTTTGTGAACAGCTCCCAAATGGGAGCTCCAGTGGATTCCGCTATTATAGCCAGTGTTTCTTCATCCATGAGGTTGAACACTTCGGAGTTCCCCGCGTAAGCGCGACCAGATGCTCCCTGGGCGATCGAGTCGACCACTGCTGCTCTTTCGATGGGAAACATGATGTGTTCGCTTAGCTTGGCGATGTATTCCGATGAATATATTCTTCCCTTGACCAGGTTCTTCGGATCCAGATATTTCCAGGAGGATTTGGTAATTGGTTTTACTGGTGGAGGTGGTACACTCTCGACCGGTTGCGGTGTGAATTTATACCAAGCTCCGTGGAGTCTGAATGCTGGGGAGATCAGTTCGTTACATTCCCTTATCATACCAGTTTTGGAAAGGATTCGGTTTGGAGGTGATAAGAAGTATGACTGATTGCGGAACGAGACTGGGAGTTCCTCGAAGCAATACTCGGTTTTCCTCAATGTTCATTGCACGGGCATTTCACTAGGTGAATAGCTTCCCTTGCTTGGATGGCCATGTATCCGGGTTCTTTGGCTAGTGCTCTCGCAACCTCTGCTGGCGCGAGGTGAATTAGCGAAATGGCATTCTGTAGGACTTGCTGCTCCATGTTGCAGCGTTGTTTGACGATGTCTTGGTATAGAGATACAAGTTGCGTTTTTATATGTTTTTCCACATATACGAACTTCGTATTTATCCAGGTTGTTGATTTGCACTTCTTGTTGGGATTTGAATTTTCCTTCCTCTGTAATTTCCAGAATGAACAGCTTGGGGTGTTCTGTACGGGTGAGTGTGTAACCAAAGGGTTACACAGGTGGACGTTCTGCTCGTGCTGGTAAGTGCGAATACAGTTTCTGGAAATGAGCTTTAATCGCTCTACCCTCGAATAGCACGTTGTATGTGTTAAAGAATGGTCCGGGGGTAGGCTGTGCCAGTAGGAGAAACCGTCTTCGTTGTCGAGGCAGTGCTCTGTTTCCATATTGCAGTGTTGTCCGGATGGTAGGTACAATTCGTTCGAGTTGAGCTTCACAGCAGCGCTAAATTCTTTCAACGTGACTTTAGCGATTGCTTGTACGACAACATTTGTCCAGGTGCCGGATGGGTCGCTGTAGGTCTCGCCGTTGCAAGTTCCATTTGGTTTAACTGATCCAGCTAACGTGACACTGCGCGCCGACGTGCTGTTTACCAAGAACCCGACTGCTTGAATGGCGGGGGAGAAAGAGAGTGACCCCGAATTGTGGAGCTATTAACAGGCGTCGTGAGGTGTGTGGAAGATGTATTGTTGTCGGCCGTTTTGCACTATGATGACGTGCGAATGCATGCCACAGTAATAAACGGTGCGATCGATTTCCACCTTGCACTGTATCATCACCCTGGTGTCGTCGAATTCGGCAAGCTGAAGGAGCTGGATTTCCGTGTTTTCCATAATTGGTTCGTCGTCCGAGATATAGCACTTTGGTTTGTCGATCGTTGAAAATGATGTGGTATTCAACGTGGATCCGCCACAGTCATAACCGATGAGAGTGTTCGCAGAGTGCGCGAGGGCGATGACGAAGAGCATCACAGCGGTCTTCATTGTTGAGTTGCTGTCGTTGAACTGTGGTTGTTGGAGTTGGAAGGCCTTTTTAAATTGTTCCCTGTCGGCGATGAGGGGTGAGATGTGAGAGGGGGGAGGGTTGAGAGATCCTCGCATTGCGGATCGCGAGGGATCTTGGAGGGGCGTGTTTTAACTTATTACTATGCACGATACGCGTGCCGTTCTTAAATTTAATTTTCACATTAGTTTCCCCGATCCGCTCCAGTATCTCGTAGGGTCCGGTAATGACTGCGTGTTGGCTTTTCTATCGTAGTATGTTTTAGAGCGGACTTTCGCAGAGTCCAGGTTCTCGCGGGCTTTGCTCGCGGTTTCAGATAATTTAGCCTGAAGGTTCGTATGGTAATAATTGGTGTAGGACTCGTTAGCAAGATCGTAATTGGTACGAAATTGGGTGATGCGGAATCTCTTGGCGATATTCTTCATCAGGGAGCTTAGAAAGTTAGCGCCCTGATCGGTGAAAATCGCCTTAAGAGCGCCAAATCGACAGATAAAGTTCTGTATTTGCGCGTCTGCAACGTTTACCGGTGGAAGTTTTAAGGGGAATTGAAAGTGAATATATATTTTCTTAGAAGGTCCTGGATCGTCAGGCTGTTGGAATAGCCAGTAGGAGTTGTGGGGAGGGGACCAACAATATTCATTGCAATTTTGTCGAACGCCTTACCGGGTGTGTCTGTCAGTGGCATGGGTTGTCGGGGTTTCACGCGGACTAACTTCTTTTTTTGCCAGGAGGTACATGAATTTACAAACTCCTGCACCTCCTTCTTGAGAGTCGGCCAATAATACTTTTCCCTAATTCGACGGTAGGTTTTCGTGACGCCTTTATGACCGGCGAAAGCAGAAACGTGGTTTTCAGAAATGATGTCTGATCATTGCTCGACCGGAGGAATGGAGATCTCGTTCGCGCATCCGAAAATTTGGACGTTAGTAGCCGAAAATAGTTCAAGCAATAAGCTTTGTATGGTGGGCCAGGAGTTGTCGTCGACGGCCGATTTGGAAATGCTGAAGGATTGGAGTTTGAGTTCGATCGTGACATCGAGGAGAGATTGAAGGCACTCGAGTGTATCTTCGTAGGAAGCGGAGTGCAGAGGGGACTCTTTAACTAGTAAAAGTATTAATTTCCGGGTGCCAAGGTTCAAGACTGGCTCCAAGGGGAGTGAATTCCTCGAAAAGTGGAATTTTATTTGCTCTCGCGAGATCGATTGCTCCTGTGTCGATTGGTTGTCCGTCAGAGGTGACGAAAGCGACTAAGTTATCGATTCTCATTAGCAATCTGTCTCGCGTGTGTATAAATGTCCGTCTAGGCGTGACGGTGGCGGGAGTGATTAGAGATTCGAAGGTTTCGTCCTCGTTATCAGACTCGAAGCTGGAAGTCCACGCCGTTTCAGCGTCAAGATGGCGGCCCGGTAAAGGGCGTGGATAGATAGGGATGGGGGAGGAGCTCGGTGCTGGAGAGGGGGAACGAGATAATGGTAATGGCGGGAGCGATGGACGAATGACGTTACGCCGTGGGGCGTAATCAAAGATGGCGGTTGTTGAGGGATTTGGGCCAGTGGACAGAGGTAAGACGGAAACTGGATTCAGTTTGGTTTTTCCCGTTTTGTACGTGACTCGATAATCATATTCTGCTAGCTTAAGACGCCACCGTAGAAGGCGTGACGTAGGGTCTTTAACTGAGTTGACCCAAACAAGAGGCTGGTGGTCTGTGATGAGTTTAAATTTATGGCCGTAGACATGGTCTAAATATGGTCTAAAATGTTGTACAGGATTAATTACTCAATTCTGGAGTAATTAAGCTCAGCATCGTGTAGCAGTCGGGAGGCATAGGCAATGGGACGATCTTTACCGGGATCGTCTTGGCTCAGGATGCCGCCGATGGCGTATCCCGATGCGTCGGTCGTGATATTAAACTCCTTCGAAAAGTCAGGGTATTGTAACAGTAGCTCTGTAGTTAGAATCACGCGCAATTTATTAAAAGAAGTGTCTTGCTTCGAGTCCCACACGAATATCTTATCCCTTTTTAGCAGTGTTGTGAGCGGTTTTGAGATGTGCGAGAATTTATTTATGAATCTTCGATAGCCCGCGAGCCCGAGGAATTCGCGGACTTCTGTTACGTTTCTCGGTCGCGGAAATTCGCGGACGGCGATGACCTTTTTCGGGCAAGGTTTAACGCCTTTTTCGCCGATTATGTGGCCGAGGTATACGACCTCGCGATGTAGGAGACCACATTTTGACGGTTGTAGTTTTAAAAATTGGCGCGTCGCAACCTTCCCGCGAGTTTTTCGAATATATTCTAGTGCTCGGACAGACTTCGAGCATAAATAACAATATCATCCAAGTATACGAATAATTCCGTACCTTGGAGACGGGTCAAGACATTGTCCATTAATCGCTGGAACGTTGCGGATGCGTTTCGGAGGCCGAAGGGCATTCGTTTGTACTCGTAGTGCCCGTACGGTGTTGAAAATGCAGTTTTCGCCGCATCATCTGGTTCCACGCCGATCTGGTGGAACCCGCTCGCCAAATCGGACACGCTGAAGTATTTCGCGCTACCGAGCTGGTCCAAGATCTCTAGGATGCTTGGCAGTGGATACGCGTCTGTGATCGATTTCTCATTTAGCGCTCGGATATCTATAACCATGCAACATCTCTTCTTGTCGTGCTCGTCTGGTTTTTTTTCGGTACGATCCACAGGGGGCTATTGTAAGGTGAGGTAGAAGGAGAGCAACGATATCATTTTCAAAGAGATCTTTCATTTGTGAATTTATTTCCTCCCTGTGGATTGGAGGATAGTGGTATTGTTTGACATGGACCGGCATGGGATCCGTGATAACAATTTTATGGCGCACGATATTCGTTTGACCCAAGCGATCCCCTGGGAGATGGAAAAGATCGTGGTGCTCTCGGATCAATTCGGCGACGTGCTGTCTCTCTTCCTCGTTGAGGTGATCGGTGCTAATTATGCCCGATATCTCCTCGGCACGCGAGGACGGAGAGCGCAACTTAGATACGTTCGCGACACGGTACGACTTGGAAGGAGTAGAAATTGGTATTGACTTGATAGACTCGGAACTTGAACTCGACTTGGAAATAGAACATGACTTAGTAGATTTGGAAATAGAACTCTTGAAAACTGAGTTGACTCCGCGGCATCCACGATTTTCTCCACCTCCTCCAGCTCCATGATCGGCATGGGGAAGGTTACGTCGGATTCCGTGGTATTGATGCATTTAACGATTGCTCTACCGCCGGAGATGCGGGCGAGACAGTGCGGGACGAGTACACCGGGCGCCAGCTCGCACCTCAGTACGTTTCGGGACCGGTGGCGCATACCGCAATGCACGCAGATGTCCTCGTTTTTACGTGGCACGCTCGGGAGTTGGTGAAGGGAATATCTTTCCCTTCCCACGTGACGCAGTTACGGACGTAGGAGATTTCCGCGCCTTTAGCGAGAAACGCGGAGCCGAGTATCTTGTCTGTGGGTATTGAGAACTCCCCAGGTACCACATAAAACTGGACTCGAGTACCGGCGACGGTCAGGTCGCGGACCCCAAGGTTGTGACGTACTCATCGGTGATCCCAGTAATATTAACTATGTCGATCTGTACGTCCGGGTGAAAGAAATTGATTTTTATAATATTTGGATCGGCACCGGTGTCGACCATAAGGTTTACCTGGCTGGAAAGCTCGAGGCAGATAATCTGTACGTGGGGTATGGTCGTTTTGGGTCTTAGTGAGATTCGGGCGATTGTTGGACCGGTGGTTCTCCCTGCGGTTAACCGTGTTAACCGGGTTACAGAAGCCTTCTGTAGCTCGGCTGATGTTCTGGTTAAAATGCCTATTTCGGTATAACCAATATTCCACCGAAACCGAAATAAATGCCAGTATTTTTCGGTTTTCACAATGCAAAGGATGCCCTATATGGAAGAGAACTGCATGCAACCCCCCCCCCCCCCCCTCCAGAACTTTCAAGAAGCACAATCACCTAAATTACCTGGTAAACTCTCCACCGACGACATATCTCCCCTACCGTGGCCGTCATAAAACATAAAGCATTAAGTCAAAGACAGACCTTCCCGAAGATTAAAATGCCCATTTCTATATAATCGATATTCCACCGAAACCGAAATAAATGCCGGTATTTTTCGGTTTTTACAATGCAAAGGATGCCCTATATGAAAGAGAACACAACAGTTCAAATCATTTGCAGTGCAATAAAATTGTTAGAGATTTAGGTGAACTATTCATGCATCAATTATCTATTGCATGCGCCCCACGGTTTTCGTTAAATCTTACAAGTATTTTCATAGCTATTAAAAATTCACAATCACAAATTTTCAGGTCTATCTGTATGGGGCTAGGAAAAATTATTTTATACTTTGCAGTCAGTCTTAAAAACGTGGTATTTTTAAAAAATTTATTTTTATTTAAATATTAAAAGTATCTTTGCTTAAAAAATATATATGTGTACGATACCAAAATATATGTAGATATATTTTTAGATTATTTTATTTTATTTTAATCGAAACAATAAAAAACAAAAGAAAACATCAAAACTAAAGGGGAAAGGAAAACTGCAATACAAGAGGGATCTCTTTTTTTTCGTAATATATGTATATTCGTATATCTCTTGAGTAAACTGTCTAGAGTCTAGAGTATCTGTCTTATGTGACTTGTAACTAGTCACTCGCTCCGAGCGGGTTAATTGGTTCTCTCTAGGCTCTAACCCCTCTAACCCGCTCCGAGCGGGTTAATTCGCTTTCCGGAGCGGGTTGACCGGCTCTCTCTATAGGCCCTCAAAACCCGCTCTCTCCAGGTTAGCCGGCTCTCTCTAGGCCCTCAAACCTGCTCTCTCCGGGTTAGTATGGGTTACAGAAACCTTTCCGGGTTTGGGTTAGGGTTAGTCCGCGATTCGCAACCCTGCTTTTTAGGAGTGTCCGAATATTAGTGAGAGTGACTGTAAATACTCCTTCTACATTTGAAGAGGCGATTGAAAGTAATGACTAGAAATTGGGAAAAGGCTATGGATAAAGAAATAGAATGTTTAAATAAAAATAAAACGTGGAAATTAGTTGATAAGGTACAAGGAAAAAAGGTTCTGGATGTGAAGTGGATATACACAAGGAAATCAGATGATAGATATAAAGCTAAATTAGTCGTAAGAGGTTTTCAACAAACAGATGTAATTGATGACATATACTCTCCTGTAGCAAAAATGCAAACGTTAAAAATTTTATTATCTCATTGTTGTCAAATGGGCCTAGGTATCGAACAAATGGATGAAGAAACCGGATAAATCAACCGGAAGGATACGAAGATGGAACGAATAGAGTATGTAAACTGGAAAAGGCATTATATTAAGAGAGAGTCCAAAAGCATGGTACGATTGTCTTAATAAATTCTTGATAAATTTAGGATTTACAAGGAGTAATATACATAGATTACTGCCTATACAATATTCTTAAGAAAGGGAAAAAGACTGTTTATTTGCTCATATTTGTAGATGATTTATTGATTTGTAGCATAAGCAAAGAAAAAATACAAGATATAAAAAAATCTCATTCTAGTCACAGTCTATCACAGTCTATCTCATAAATTTAAAGGGGGGGGGGAGTCGGTGCGTGCCGTTGTGGTTTTTCTTATCGACTTCCGTCTAATTAGAGTTTTCTTATCTTTGGCGACCTCCGGTCGTCGCCAGCTTAGAGTCTTGTGGTTTTTTCTTTATCTTTCTTCCATTCAAGATCGTTTTTGCATCCTGCGCGATCGTCCGCCGTGGTTTCGATGTATCCTTGACCACATCCTTCTTAAAATTACAGAATCATAATATTGCAATGCATAGCTAATCTTTTTTTTCAACTCAGAGTCTTATGATTTTTAGAGTAGGTTCCTACTATACCGGCGCGTGGGGATCGGCGCCAGTTCTTGTGATTTTTTTTCGATTGCCGCCGGTTTTTCGTTATCATGAATCATATACGAACATGTTTTGCACGATCACCCAGTGGATCACGTCCGAAAGGGTTTTGCATCCTTCGATCGCCGGTTATCTTTGGTGACTTTCGATCGTTACATCGGCTTAGAACGTTTGGATTGTGTACGAACGAAGATTCTTCCTGTAGAGTGGTTCATGCTGTTTCTCTCGCTCTTTCTGTTTCTATCTCGCATCCTTTTCGTTATTCGGCAATGCCGCTCTTTTTATCTTTTCCGGAGTGATTTCTCTCTCGCGCATTGCATTTTTCGGTTTCTCTCGTAGTACCACATCCTTCGTTTTTTTTTTCCTTTGTGCGAATGTATTTGTTCGTAATATTATGTATGTGGATGCAACAATGAATACTAGACGTAGATTCGAAATGCGAATTGTGTCGCTATGCAGTACGTGGAGGTGCCTTCGCTACAAACATTTGCCGCGGCGAAGTTATTCGAGTTTGGCATTCATAATTATTCGAAAGAGATTTTGGAACGATATTTTCGCGTTCTTTCGCGCGAGATTTATTGCGTTTTTCGCAAGAGATCTCCGCCCGCCATAGTTCCGTACGTGGCGGTTTTCGCGTATAAACTGTTGGACCTGTTGCGCGACGTAAGGAACGAGAACATTGATCTTTTACGAGTGTTCGTTTTCCTAAAACCGGAACGGAAATTGTCGTCGTATTTAAGGAAATCGGTGCTTCGATATCGTAGAACCGATTATGTTTACACGGGAGTGCTAGCATCGGAGCGTCATTGCGTGTCTCGTTTGGCTTTGACTCCTCTTTTTTTACCGATGAACAAACATCGTTTACGTTTCTAGAGCGAGGGATATTGATGTCGGTTTTAACGTTAAAAAATTTGGCTTGGAGTCATGTTATAAATTTATATTTGAACGATCGTTTTTCCATCGAGCAGAAAGCGATGATTGAACGTTTAATGCGAAACGACGTTACGAGTCGTATATATTTTTTTTATACAAAGAGATTTAGTCAAGTTGTGTCGCCATGGCCCGCGGTCGAGTCACCGTCCACGATATTGGATATAATAGAGACGGGCGAACGCCGAATTGTGTTAACTGGATGCGAAGTATAAATGTGTTTCTACGAACTGGTAATTTAACGGATGGCGTGAAATCGAAGTTAAAAAAATTATTTTGCGCAAGATGATTGAGGTTTTGAAAAAAACGCTAAAGTGTCTGACGCGTATGTCGATGCTGATCAAAACCATCGACGAGTATCGTGAATGGTCTCGCTCGTATATCGAAACTTTACAGTGCTGTACTAATTATTTGTCCAGTATGAAGGATGAATTATCGGTAGGCGTGAAATTCAGTTTAATATCGCTAATATGTCGTTTGAAAAGTTTAAACGTTTCGCTGGATCATCGTTTTTCGTCGCGCGTTGGTCGAGGTTTACGCGATCGCGGCGGTGCGAGAGCATCGACTCTTCGTTGGGAAGATATCGAGTCGACGTTTCGAAATCGTATATCGAGTGGTGTTGTTGTCAACGTTGAGCATATTGATCCCCGTCAATTTTTGCAACACGCGAAGCGGATGATTACGAGACGCATTACGGAATTTCTGAACGAGCATTCATCGATGAAAGTGAACATTACGTTGGAAGCGGAATTTGTGTTGCGCGACATGGTTTCGGTGAAAAGTTTCAACACACGAAATTTTGCGCTGTTTCGAACGAGTGATTTACGTCGATGGTACCTGAAAGACGTTATGCCAACGATTTTAACATCGATGGAAGAGTTTCAAGAACGAGACAGCGGATGGGCGCTATCGAAGATACTATATCTAATAGTGAATTGCAACATGTATCAACCGCTGCAAGCTGGTTGCATTGTCACCGATGTGTGCATACCTCGAACGATACAGCTGAAGAGAGCAGTAATCAACATCAACAATGACGACGAAGCCTGTTTTTTTT
>CM052265.1:8625784-8759375 GCA_028455795.1 Lasioglossum marginatum
AAGAAGAAGAAGAAGAGCAAAGGATTTACGATAATTTAACATTGCGAATAGTCGAGCTCAATGGTATGAAACTCGTAAAATTATCGAATCAGTTCACGTCTATATATGTTACAGGAAAAACTATGTTTAATTTATATAATCTTGAATTCTGTATGCGAAATATGTGTTCGAAATTGACTGATAACCTTCCAATAATCATAGAAAAATTCAAAAATTTTATTTTTTCGGGGAGAACTGACTTCGCGAATCAACAATTTTTTGATCGAAATTCGTTGATAGATTGCGAATTAATGGTATTATGCATGAACGCGATCGAAACTGAAAAACGAAATTTGCTAAAATTTAAAATAAGTGATGTTCTCTTTTGTCGAAAACGATTGGGAGTGTGTGTGTGTGTGTGTGTGTGTGTGACGAAGAAGTTAAAATCGTTGAGCGCTTTAAAATCCAAAATTTAAAAGTGATGAGTATGAGAGGTGAATGTAATATTATTTTTTTCATCAATAAAATATCGTCTTTTCATGTGTTATTTTATTCGATTATCGTCTTTTCATTTTATTCGATAAGAATACATTTTTTATAAGCGTTTTCAGATAATTTTTCGAACGATATTCGTCAATGGGTTGTACTCCACGATGCAGTCATGTATCATCAAGCAGTATGCGGTTGTCGAGGAGGGGACGTCGGTTCGACATTCGAATTCGATTCGCACGTCGATCGTGGCATTTTTCAACGCTTCGTTTTATCGAGAACAGTCGAGAACAACGAACGGGCCGTATTTTAGTAAGTTTACAACGTCGAGTAACGTTTCACCGTTTCCATAGTACGATTCTTGGAATTTTGCGTACATGTCGTAGAGCAACGCGTATTTGCCTTTTTCGAAATCGATATTTAGATCATCGTACGGGTAGGTTTCCGAATTCAAGTAGAGTCGAATATTGGCTAACGCGCAATGATCGAATCGCGTAACCGCTTTCTTTAAATTATTTTTTCGCGCGGTTTGTAAGGCGAATATCACGTATCGTGGTTTCTCCATTTGCGGAGCTGTTTTAGAGGAGCTGTCGTAGAGGATACTCGTACAGTTCCCACGATCGAAAGCTCATATCGATCGGTTTGTCGCCGTCCAAAATACGTAACATCGACAAAGACCTGGCGATAAAACTAAACAGAAACCTGTTGGAGAAACTGAACAGAGATCTAAAGGCGGCGGTGACCACCGCGAAGTCGGAGATCGAGGAGAAACTGGGCAACGACCTGGATGCCGCGGTGGCCCACGCGCAATCGGAGATCGAGCAGAAACTGAACAAAAGCATCAAGATTTCGCGCAACGGCTGAAACAGGTAAAACTGTACCGTCGATCTGAAACCGCAGGAAAAGTACTGTAACTATACTACCGCAACTATACGTACCGTCACCCTGTACTATCGCTGTACCGTCGATCCGAACCCGGTAGAGAAACAGTGTGGTTAGTACGATACCATCGGTTCGAAGAAAATGCTGCCTATCGACAAATTTGGCATGACGTTTCGCGAAGCTGGCAAACGCGAGTCGACTTCATTGGCGTTTAAAAGTTTCGTGCGCGACAACGCTATATGTTTAAACAACGACGACGACGGTGTTAAACTGTACGATGCGAAAGGTATGTGGATCGGACGCGTGGCAGAACCCTTGACGAGCGATCATGCAACTACCAAATCGTACGTCGACACCGTTTCGAAACGGGTTAACGAAAAAATCCTGAAACATGTGATGCATCATACAATTTATGCTGATAAACCTATAGAAGGGTTTCAGGCTAAAAGGAGATGCATTCACAACGTTGGCGAGCCGCTGGATCCGCGCGACGCTGCCACCAAACTCTACATCGACACCAGCGTTCGTGAAATCTCGTCAAAGATCCGCGACGATACCCTATATCGAATAAAAACTTGGAACAAAAGTAGCAAGAATTTCGAGTACTACTACGACGTCAAGCGTTGTCGCGTATGCAACTTGAGCGAATCTATAAACGCCGCGGACGCGACTAGCAAAGTATACGTGGATACGCGCGTGGATGGGCACAACGCACACTTGAAGTCTGAGATCGTTAGAACACTGGCGAAAGAACTGACGAAAACCGCTAAAGAAACGATAAAGTCCGAGATATCGCGGGAGATAAAACTGTTGTCGACCGAGTTGAAAACTGCTAACGCGAACTCGAAGTCCGAGATCGACGGAAAACTGAAGAACGCTATAGAGGCGTTAAAATCCGAAATACAGGCCAAGATACATAACCTTCGATACGATATTAACGCGAATATGAAATCATACGATTCCAGCATCGACGATATCAATGCAAAAATCGATAACTTGGACACCTCGCAAACGCAAATGATTGAAGCTTTGAAGCAGAAAATAAGAGACGAGGCGAATGACATCGTCGACGATCGGTTAATAAACTTACAGGATAGAATTAAAAAATTAATTCGCGAACATTGAAATGTTATGAATCATAGCAACCTTGAAAATCTATTTTTAAAACTCTCTCCTCCACCACCGAATTGCGGTTTGCCAACCTTGAAAATCTATTTTTAAAAACTCTCTCTCCCACCACATTGCGATTTTTCGAATATAAAAATCTCGCTTGGCGAGAATCACCTCATTAAGTCAACTCATATCGCAAGTCGTTAACCATCTACGCTCGAACATCATGGTGAATCTAAAGGCTGGAAATAGTGATCGAATTTTCAATCGCGAGAGAGAACATTCTACCGTCGCGACGACGACGATGAGCAGCAACGATAACAGTGAGGCTCCTACCGAGAGAAACGATGTCGCGACGAAGGGTTACGTGGACAATCTTGTCGACAAGAAAACGATAACGCGTATCGGCGGCATCGACGCATTTTTCGACGCGAAACATCTGCGTATCAGAAATATTGGGACACCGATCACCGTCAACGACTCGGTGACGAAACTGTACGTCGACGCGTGCATCGATTTGGCGAAAACCGAGCTCGCGAACGAATTTCGCCAGAACGTCAAAAGCGAGATCGAGCATATTCATAAAAACGCGGTCGCCGATGCGTCGTACGAAGCGAAGCTGAACGATATTGAGAACCGCGTGAAACAACACGACGAGCAGTTGAACAAAACCGAAGAGGAAGATGATGATAAAATGGAGATATCTTTCAATTATCATACGTGCTGTCGTGATAAATTCATTGAAATCGAGGACAACTTGATAGAAATGATGAGAAACGATCGGAGATCGAATCGCGATCAAATAAGCGCCATAGCGACTCTTGTCGATAAACTCGACGAAAGACTTTCGAGCGGAATATGAAATTCATGAAATCGTGGAAAGAAAACTCATGAACACGAAGAATCAACTGTTCGGCAAAATCAATGACGTGAAAGAGACGGTGAGCGCAGACAGGTTGGATCGAGGAAGGTTGTCGCTTCTCGAAGAAACTGTGCAAGATATACGCGAAAAATTATTTAATTTAAACGATGAGCAAACAAAGCGTAGTGGAGGAGCTGCACGCTCCGGCGAGACGCAGCTTCCCTCGTAGACGGGTGATCGTGCGAGGATTCGACGATCTTTGGCAAGCCGATATCGTTGAAGTTCAACAATACGCGCGAGACAACCGAGGACATCGATACATTCTCACGATAATAGACGCATTCAGTAAATACGCGTGGGCGGTTCCTTTGAAGAGTAAAAACGCGAAAGACGTGTGCGAAGCTTTCGCGTCAGCGTTGAAAAAGGATGGCAGAGCGCCGAACAACTTGCAGACCGACATGGGAAAAGAGTTTTACAACGCAACGTTTCAAGATTATCTGAAGAAACGCAATATCAATCATTATTCGACGTTCAGCACCATGAAGGCTTCCATCGTGGAACGTTTCAATCGCACGCTGAAGAACCGCATGTGGAAATTTTTCTCTTTGAGTGGAAAATATCGATGGATCGATATGCTCCCCACGCTGATCGAGGACTACAACAATCGAAAACATCGCACCATCCGTATGAGACCCGTAGACGTGAACCGCAAAAATGCTAAACATCTTTTATCCACCGTGTACAGTAACGTGAAGATCGCCGGTCCTGCCAAGTTCAAGGTTGGCGATCACGTACGCGTAAGCAAATTCAAAACTACATTCGACAAAGGATACACGCCAAACTGGTCAACAGAAATATTCAAGATTGTCGCGGTGAAACGAACGAATCCTGTCACGTATCTCTTGGCCGACTCGAATGACAATCCGATCGTCGGTGGATTTTACGAGCACGAGATGCATGCAACTAAACATCCTGACGTGTATTTAGTAGAAAAAGTATTACGTAGAAAAGGAAATAAAATATACGTTAAGTGGTTAGGGCTGGACGCGTCGCATAACTCATGGATATCGAAAACTGCTGTACTTTAATCGTATTTTCTACTCTTATTTCATATTATTTTAATGTAAGAAAAATAATTCAAAATAAATTTTGTCTTCTTCTTCGTATTAAAACTCAATGTTATTTCTTGTCCTTTATCTGGACTATAAAATATACTTATCTCACATTCTGAACCGCAATAAAATGTGGTTTTCACTTATCGCATTCTTATAAAAGCTACCGCCCCATAGTTTCGCGCGACAAACTGCATCGCAAACACGCACGAGTCTTTTCCTGCCAACAGCTATTTCAGCGGTAAGTGCTGTAAAACTTTTTTACAATTTGTATTCAGATCCTTCACATGAGTGAACTTGCATTTAAGATGAATCGCGTAACGCACATCATTGACATGGACGGATTTATCATAGACAAGGAATTCGCATGCAAAGAATTAGCTATCATCGACATTCGCGACGGGGCGTTCAAGTTTGCCGAACTTCGTTTAGAGAGACGATTTTCTGATTTATCTAACGTAGACAAAAAATCAGGATGGTTCGTCAGCAATTCGGTGCATGGAATCCCATTCAGAGATTTCGGTTTCGAAGCTTACCGACAAAAAGATATACCTAACATTATTAAAAATTTTGTTCGCGGCTATGCAGATCCGGTGGTAGCGTACAAAGATGGACAATATGAAAAAATCATTCTTCAAAATTTAAATATACCTTCGGTAAATTTGGAAATTTTCGGTTGTCCAAAGTACGATACTCTGATTCGCGATCCTGTGTACCAAATTGGATACATCCTGTCGGCTTCATTGTTGGAAAAATGCTGTTGAAAAAAAAACATATCATTGCTGTCTAAACGAAGTACGAGCATTTCGTGCATGATTGATCAATACGAAAACAGGTAATAATACTAAATGCGAAAAACAGGTAATAATACTATCGTTGTATTATGATCCGAAATACATAATATTCTATAATTGTAGAGGGCGTGGTATCATCTCTAACATTCTTATAAAATTATCGTTGATAGTTTCCTTTTTCATTGCTGTCTAAACGAAGTACGAGCATTTCGTGCATGGTTGATCAATGCGAAAACAGGTAATAATGTTATCGTTGTATTATGATCCGAAATACATAATATTCTATAATTGTAGAGGGCGTGGTATCATCTCTAACATTCTTATAAAATTATCGCTGATAGTTTCGCGCGACAAGTTGCATCGCAAACACGCACGAGTCTTTTTCCTACCAAGTTTCATCGATTTCTCTTTCAACGGTAAATAAACTTTTTAGAATTTGTAATACTCTTAAACAATTTTTCTGTTTCTAACAATATGGGAAATTTCTCTTTCAACGGTAAATAAACTTTTTAGAATTTGTAATACTCTTAAACAATTTTTTCTGTTTCTAGCAATATGGAAAATTATGATTCTCCCGACTACTGTCGCGAAAGCGATAGACTAAAAAGTTTTGAAAACTGGAAGTTTTCCCGCATAGTCAAACCTGAAGATCTGGCGGCCGCAGGATTTTACTGCTTGGACGAAACGGACTACGTCGAATGCTTCGAGTGTGGTGTGGAAATACATCGGTGGGAACAAGGTGACGATCTCATGACAGAGCATCGTAAATGGTCCAGATTTTGCCGACACATTTGCGGGCTAGATTGCGGCAACGTTCCGATAGGAGTCGATCCTGCTACGATCGCAAAACCATGCGGCGTAGACGTGTGTGGAAATAATTAGCCCTCGTTGAAGATCAAAAACACGCGATCGATTTATTGTAAAAATTTTTTTATTAAAAATCATGTAAAACTGTATCCGAATAAATTTAATTCGTCAACATACCGCTGGAATAATCTTCTTATCGACACTATAAACTCCTCGTCCCAATCCTCAATTTCTTTTAGATATTTTGATCGCCCGTCTCCACGCTCTGACAAAGATCAATCTTTCTATCCCCGTCTATGAAAAAATTATTTCACCATTTACGAATATCATTTTTCTATCGCGGTAAAAATTATTTCACAAACAACACGTAAAACACACACTCGCCATTCCATCTGCCGCCTCTTCCAAGGACAATCCGAAGGATGTGGTACTACGAGAGAAACCGAAAAATGCAATGCGCGAGAGAGAAATCACTCCGGAAAAGATAAAAAGAGCGGCATTGTAGAATAACGAAAAGGATGCGAGATAGAAACAGAAAGAGCGAGAGAAACAGCATGAACCACTCTACAGGAAAAATCTTAAATGTAAGATAACGAAAAGGATGCGGCTGAAAAAATGCATCGCAGCACCGGTGATAACGAGACGGATATGCCGAAAACCGCAAAGCGCCGAGATCCCCCCTCTTTCCCCGCAAGAGGAAAACCCCCTCGTCCATTGAGTTAGAACCCCCCTAGTACATCTACTAACGACTACACTTTTAGTGGACTCAGGTTCGGAAGTCAACCTCATCAGAAGAAATCAAAGTCCCAATAAATGCGGACATCAATACAAATAATGCTATTCATATTCGAGGAATCTCGACCGAAGTCCTGGCCACCCTAGGGACGGCATCAATCAGGATAGCAGGTCATCCAGTATTATTCCATGTTGTTAGCAACCGAATATCGATAGATCAAAACGGAATCTTAGGATCCGAATTTTTATTAAATCATCATGTTGACTATTCCGCAAAACACGTAAAATGGGGAAACACGCATGTTCCATTTTTCGAAGAACAACAAGTAACCGTTCCCAAGAGAACATCAATTCCATTAACAGTAAATATAATCAATCCAGAAGTACAACAGAGTTATATTGCAAAAATTCCCGAAGAAAAAGGAATATTTGTTGGAGAATCAGTGGTCACTAATAATAAAGGGAGAGCGTACATAAGAGTAACGAACGCGACATTGAAAGACTACGTCCTCAACGTACCTATGGTGAAACTAGAATCGTTCGAAGAGATAACTAATCAAGCCGTCAACACTTGTCAAGTAGCAATGGCAAGCTGTCGCACTCGACTTTAGGATATATTGGAACTATTAAGATTTGACCATCTCAATGAAGAGGAAAAGGAAAATATTTTAAAATTAATACAACGAAATCAGGATAGATTTAATATCCCTGGAGAGATCCTAGAAGGAACTGATGTGCTATAACACAAAATTTATACTACAAATGACATTCCAATAAATACTAGACAATATCGATTTTATAATAATAATAATATCAACCCTCTCCCCATAGAGCGAGATATTTTTTACATTAGTGGTAGGGGTACCCATTATAAATTGCATGCTACAGTCGTACGAAGTTATATCATAAAAACGTTGACAATAACGGTCGCTATACGAAGTTATATTGCGTGTGTGTTTTTATCATCCGACCAGCCAACTTCGCGCATCCACCCTTTCTTCAACGGTAAGTAACAATAAAAAATTTTTTAAAAACGATGAAAATCTAATGAAAAAACTTTCTTTATTTAGATGAATCGAATCACTCAAATCATTTTTCATTGTGGAAAAAAAATTTATATGCAAAGAATTAGCCATGATCGATGTTTGTCGCAACGGCTCGTTCGAACTCTCTGAATTTCGCTTGGAGAAGAACTTTCGTTGTTTATCCAACGCTGACAAAAAGTCTGCATGGTATGTCAGCAATTTCGTGCACGGGATTCCATTTAAAGATTTCGGCTATGAAAACTATCACCAGAACGATATATTCGAAGTTACACAAAATTTTGTGCGCGATTACACGAATCCTGTCGTAGCATACAAGGGCGGATGTTTCGAGAGAGACATCCTTCGAAAAAATGAAAATAAACTCGATAAATTTAGAAGATTTCAACTGTCCGAAATACGACGTACTAGTTCACGATCCCATGTATGAAATTGCCGGTGGTGAACCGTGTCGACCTCACTGTTGGCGACCGACAAAAAATGTTAGCAGTTATAAAAACACGTCCACGTCTTTGAATTTTTCCACGAGTCAAAACCAAAAACACGACACTTCTTTTTTACGTTTGATTTTTTCACACAGTCTTTCACAATGCGAAATCGGAGATGGATCCTGCATCCGTCGCAACAACAACAACAACCGATCAGGTTCCCACAGCACCATCCGATTATCGCCTCGAGCGCGACAGACTCCAAAGTTTCCGCAACTGGCGTTACTCACACATCGTTCGGCCTGAGAAACTTGCTGCTGCAGGATTTTTCCATCTGGGTGATGAGGATAGTGTCGAATGTGGGAGGGTGATCCTGAAGGGTAATGACCCCGCGGAGGGGGGGGGTATGACCCTGGGGGATAATGACCCCGCGGGGGGGTATGCCCCTGGGGGTAATGACCCCGCGGCGGGGGGATCCCCTACCCCAATGGGGGGAAGGGGGGAATGGGGGGATCCCCCTGAGTTAGAAACGGCATAGTCTTACTACTCACAGTGACTTCCAGTCGGTCCAAAAGCTGCAGTTTTGCGAGATTCCTAAGTGGTATCAAGGTCAACCAAATAGCGTCTTAAATGCTGACGCTGCAGTTTTGTCGAGATTCCTGTTCGTTCCTAAGAGGTATCATATTTCATAAAAATGTTAATCAAATAGCGTCTTAAATGCTGTCGTTGCAGTTTTTGCACGTGTTTATGCATATCGCCGCTGTGAGAGTTATTCTTTGCGATATATACCAAAATGGACGTCACGGAAGTGGTGGGGGTTCCAAGGTGAGGGTAACAGGACAGGCTATGAAACGCCATTGTCGGTTAGATCGGCAGAGTGTCAACACGTGTGGTCCGCAACCACCGTCTACCGCTTGTGACGTCACTACCTGCGAGCCAACGGAAGTCACTTCCTCATGACCCCTCAAAAATAGGGAGTGGGGCAATTACCCCAGGGGGGGCAATGACCCGGGGGAGGCAATTACCCCGGGGCGGGCAATGACCCTGGGGGCAATGACCCTCAAAAATTGGGGGGGGCAATGACCGGGGGGAGGGTGGTTTCCCCCTTCCCCTCATGGGGGGAACCACCCTGAGTTAGAAAAGACATAGTCTTACTACTGAAGATCAAACAACATCGAAGATATACCTTGGAAATATATTATAAATCAAATAAAGAGTGCATTTCTAGATCGACCAATAAAAATAACAATATGCACTGGTCAAGTAACTATACCACCAGAAGAAGATAGATTAAACATAGTCTACATCCAACTACTTCAGCTGTCCGATTTCAACTATGTTGACACGATTCAATGCGAAGTTGAAATATCCAGAGTAATTAATTACTGTAGTATGTATTCTCATACATCAGCAGTGCAAAACGGAACTCATAGAGACTGCAGCCAAGTACTACCCGTAATGTATGAGATTGACCAAAATTGGCATAGATTAACACCTAGGCCAATAGAAGTTATTCCACCTCAAACACTACAACCATTAAAGGAATCCAGATGGCATTATGTTAATCCATCCAGATTGGCTACCAATGAAATCTATACTCAAAATGACCTCAACGACTTAAGAGATCATATCATGTTCCCTGCCGAGAAATCAGCTGTGTTAAATTCTGTTGCTCGAAGCATGACAGGAAAGAACATACCAGCAAATTCAATTTCCATTATGGGCATAAAGAACGAAGAAATCCTGGATAAAATAGTAGAAAGCGCAGCCAAAAGATTCTGGAATGGATTCATTACATTTCGATCTTTGCATTTTGGATCGTGGCATTTTTCAGCGCTTCGTTTTGTCGGGAACAATCGAGAACGACGAGTGGACCGTATTGCAGGAACTCCGTGACGTCGAGTAGCGCTTCGCCGTTTCCATAGTACGATTCTTGGAATTTTGCATACATGTCGTAGAGCAACGCGTATTTACCTTTCTCGAAATCAATATTTAAATCATCGTACGGATAGGTTTCCGAGTTCAAGTAAAGCCGAATATTTGACAATGCGCAATGATCGAATCGCGTAGCCGTTTTCGTTAAGTTATTCTTTCGAATGGTTTGCAAAGCGAATATCACATATCGTGGTTTTTCCATTTGCGGAGCTGTTTTTATTGCCTATTCTAATCTAGCGAGTTGCAGCATCCTTTCGCACCAAGCCCCGAGACACCTGGACACTTCTGTTTTTTATCAGTTCTCTCGATTAGTGCTGATTGAAACATGCATTCGCGAGTTGAGATTTCATTTATTCTTATCTACTGCAATGAACGTCTTTTGTAATCTAGCGAGCGGAGATTTTGTTACATCTTTTTGCGGGGGATACGTATTTAAAAGAATGGGTGTTGACGCATCAAAAATGATTGTGGACGTCAAGATGATAAGATATGTGGAGGTAAATGAGAATCTACCATCAAGTGAAGCGATGGAATTGTTGGTAGGTACAAAAGAAATATTATAAATAATATTTTATATTATTTATTACATTATTGATAGATAAAGAGATATTTTATATTACAATTTTTTATATTATCAACAGATATTTGATTCCGAAGACGAGCGCGCAGCGTTCGTGCGTGATTGGCGGTACGCAATCCGGCGTTACCATATAGAATTCCAAGATTGGAACGATGAGTACATTACGGCAGTTCAAGTGCTCTTTTCGGATACGGTGAGTAAAGTTAATAATGTTATATATTTATTAATTAAAAAAAATAATAATTAATACTTAAAACTTTTTTCTTTCAGACTGCTACTAAGCATGAAGAATAGCGAAATATTTTTTATTTTTTATTTCAAAAGTTGAAATTTATCGCAGATACCTCCAACAAAGTTTGAAACACAATCTGAAATTGAAGAAAATTCATCGAATTCTACAGTTTCGGCGGTCGCGATGGTTGTACGGCTATATCGATTTGAACACAAAATTACGCGCCAACGCGACCAACGATTTTTTCAAGAATTTGTTCAAATTAATGAACAACGCTGTGTTTGGTAAAACAATGGAGAACGTTCGAAATCATGCGAGCGTGAAATTACTTTCTCCATGGAACGGTCGACACGGCGTCGAAGAATTGATAGCTAGACCAAATTTTCACAGCTATACGGTGTTTTCCGAGGACTTCGTCGCGATTCATTTGAAAAAGCTGCTCGTTAAATTTTACAAGCCAATCTACATAGGAATGTCCGTATTGGATATATCGAAATTTCATTTGTACAGCTTTCATTACGAGTACATGTATCCAAACTTCCAGCAAAATTGTAAGATTTTGTACACGGACACAGACAGCCTGATATACGAGATCGCTTGCGATGACGCGTACGAGGCGCTGCTGAAACGTGATATCCATCGATACGACACCTGTAATTATGCCGCGAACAACGTTTACGGTGTTCCGATCGCGAACAAGAAACAGCTAGGATTGATGAAGGACGAAAACGGTGGTAAAATTATGACTGAGTCCGTAGGGCTTCGTTCAAAAATGTATGCGACTCGCGTGCATGACGATCACGAAACTAAAAAGATCAAAGGGATCAGGACAAACCTTACCGCTCGGGATATAAGTTTCGAAGACTATGTCGAATGTCTTCGTAACCATATGGAAAAGAGCGTTAGCAGTAATCGTATAGCGTCTGTACGGCATCAGGTGTATTCGATGTCAGAAATGAAATTGGCATTGAGTCCGTACGACGATAAGCGGTATATTTGCAGTAATTTGATCGAATCTTTTTCTTGGGGACATTACAGCATCGATTGGGAAAAAACCGAGTCACCGTTTTTATCCATAAAAGAAAAGAAAGTGGTAGAGAGATTATTGTAGGTCTTTGAAGATTCTCTAGCGTGTAACTGTCGGGAGGAGATGCTTCCATTGCTGATCTTATCTGTAAAAAGGAAGTGGTAGGGAGACCAGTGCATCCTATAAAACATTTGTATTCCGAGCGTCGCGGTTCAGATTGAGACAATTACTGTTAAAAACGCAAACAGCACGATGTATCACAACCATCATCCGCTTGCTGAATGTAGTCGTTCGAACATCGAGGAGTCGCACAAAAAGAGGAGACTAAATAATATGCAAGTAGAAAGATAAAAAAATTTAGAAAAAAACGTCTAATTTTTTAAATCTGTTGCAGGGTTTCCCAACAGCAGCCCATTTCACAATCATCAATGATACAGCCGTCGTCGTCTGTTCGATACCAACCAGGCATGCCCGCGTACCCCCTTGCGTCGAGTTAGATTTATTGTTATCCGAGCTCCCTTCCGATGTCTGGCCGTCCTTCGGACAGTAGGAGAAAACGAATCCTCCGCTTAAAGTTTAAGCCTTAAAACATTCTAGGATTAAGCTAATGGCATTAGAAGAGTAGCCATAAATCATACCGCGCTCCAGGTACCGGTCGCCAGGCAAGCGAGGGGCCCCAAATTTCATGCAGCAGGCCTCACAGCCCTTACAAGCAGCGTCCAAGGCAATGCACGCCTTGCACCGCACGTGCGGGACACTCTAGCAATAAAAAATCTGCAGGCCACTTGGGCCAAAATGCTTATGCCGCTCCGGGGTCCCATAAAAAAACACGAAGTGCCGAAATTTCCAAAAGTCAACTTGAGGGCGGCGACTTCCTCCTCTACCGGAGAGAAGTATCCGAAAAATCCTCCTCCCTCAAGTCGTCCAACAAATAAGAACAATTCTTTCCCCAGAAGTTGTCACTACCGAGGCGACAACAGAACTGACCCCGGAGCAAAGGATCAGAATCATCCACATCGCAACAGAAAACGGTACTTACCTACCAACAAGTCAGCTCGGATTTCTCCACGGAGAAACTTTCAAAGTCGCGCAGTTTTCAAAACTCCAAATAGACATAAACAATCATACTATCAACCACGGCGGATACTAGTTTCGTTATCACCGCTACGATTCACTGCTCCTATTTAATCAGTCGCCCAATGTTAATTCGGCCGGCGACCGTGTCGTGTGTTATCGTTGAAAATAAACTGTTATATTGAAAAGGACGAGAGTCAATTTCATCCCACGACATTTCTTCATCGTCGTCGAGGAGTTCGCGCAGCGCACGGATCTCGAGTCGAAGATATTCCGTAGCCGGCAATTATTTTAAATATCTTGAAATTGGTGTGCGCGTTGGCGACGATGTTTGCGTGGAACTAGCTATAGGGGATAGCCGCAGTAACGAGATCAAGTTTTTCCTGGACGCATGGACAGAGTTGTTGCGCACGAGGGAGTGTATTTCAGATTTACTTTCATCGTCTATGCGGAAACAGTGTCGAAAAATGAGCGATGATTTAACGTTGCAAATGTATGAATCTAGTGAAATTATCGAATCAGTTCGTAGCTCTATACATCACGGAAAAAACTATGCATAACTTGTACAATCTCGAATTCTGCGTGTGCAACATGTATTCATGGCTGATTGACAATGTTCCCACGGTTACCACTAAATTTATGAATTTCGTCGTTGCGGTGAAGGATGTCAACGCAATGAATATCGTATGTCACGTCCGGTGGTTTAGCCATTAATAATAATTAATAAATCAATCATCTATGACATATATTTTCCGAATTTCTTTTAATACTTGCTCTACTAATGTTGCATGGGAAATACAATATCAAATAATATAATCATTAATTAATATTGAATTACAATATATTATATTATATTGCGAGCGACAAAACCGATAGAATTAAAGAAAATCTATAGGATATATTTCGCAGTTGTCCACATGGGATTGCTAACCCATGAGATTTATTTTAAACTTAAACTCATTATGAATTCAAAACTTTATTGAACAAATTAAGAACACAGCGAAATATATTTTATTAAACAAAAGAGAAGATTCGAAATATAAAATTGTGAGCGAATATCCGTTGAGGCCTGTTCATCACTGAAGAATGTGAAGATAGTCTAGAAGAAACTAGAATAGACACTGCGTAGAATCAATGAACAATGGACTGGTGACAAATTACTTGGTAGGATGCGTAGATCCAGCAGAAGGATGATAAGAACAAATCGAAAACTAAACATCCGGTCAAAATACGGATGACAAATTAAGAAGAAAAGCGATTACGAAGAATTGATGTGGTCAAAAGACCACACATCTTAGAAATCAAACGTCAAACAGACATTCAGTCAGTCAAAGTTCGGTTATCAAATCAGTCAGTCAGTGTTCAGTTATCAAATACGAAAGAATCGTCGACATCATTAGTGCAGTCGTGAGAATATCACCTAAGCGTGTACATCCGCTGGATTGAAAACCACATCATCTACAACATTAGAGGGAACACAGCGAACAACACAGCGAACGACATCACAGCGAACAACAAAAAAGCGACCAATAAACTGCGTCTGATAAGCGAGATTGAACTATCGGTAAATACTAAACGAATATTAATAAGATCCTAATAACTTAATGTATCTAGAATTTGATGCGTACAATATATTTGTTTAGTTAAAGCTAACTCAAAATATCAAATCATTTTTAAAAGAGTCTACCCAACTTCGATTTCTTCGTTCCAAATCCTCAAACAAAGCCAATTAAACTTTAAGAAAATCCTCAGTTCCTGAACCGAAGCCGGTGAAAGCAGGTAGGTTCAAAACTGCGTTTTATACACTATCTCAACTCTTAAAATCTATAATATCTCTTTAAAACGTCCATCTCAGGACGTAACAACAGTATAGCCATCCAGACATTTTGCAATAACAATAAGAAAATAAAAATTTCGAAACCCGTAATACTATACAGTTCAACCGATTGCCTACTAACCTATAACAATAATGTAATGGAGATTGGAGGAAACATACTGGAGACTAAAATAACTACCACTAACTACACATTGGCTATTAATTTTACAAACGACGAAATTAAACTGTTAATCGACTATATTCCAAAAGCTTCAAAAATCACTCCAAACTTCAATAACTTCAGGGACTCTTTAGACTTAATGTACCCACGATTGGAGAGGCTTAAAAATCAACGCAGAATTCTCTCCATTACAGACATAGCTTACAACATACTCAAAATTGCCGGTTGGATCTCATTAGATCTCATAACATTGTATACCCTTCGCAAAATAGGACTATTTAAGTATATATCGAATCTAATCCCCAGAAACTTCTGTCTCAAAATTTGTTGCAACGAAATTAAAGTGGAAAATGTAAACACAACAGAAGTCATACCAATGGACACCTACGCAACCATAGAAGACTTCCCAACTGTGCGGAAGGTCGTGCGATTTGGAGACCAAATCAAAGCTAAGAAGGGGGGTGTGAAGCATATTCAATCGGTCAGTTAATAGCCAGATTCCGCACACGACACCTGCGATCCATCGCAACATGCGACCCATCACCATCTAAGATACTTGATACCCCTTTGTTCAGAGCTCGCCTGGTAACAACACTTTGATACAGACATGTATAAAAGACTCGGAGCGCAATAAAAAGTCAGTCTTGCGTTTGGAATCAAACAAATACGTTTCTTTGATTCTTCTCTACTCCGTATCCTCTTACGAGTCGCGATACGTTTAAATCACAGTAACCTCGGTAATTTCGTATAGGGACATCGGTACGGCCTCTCCTATACCCGTCGAACAAACGCGATACCGGTCAGTGATACTCCGGATCAGTTTTAGACAATTAATTTTTCTACGTCACGAATAATTCCCGTGACAATAGCAGCAGCAGCAGTCGCGGCATTCCGTTCAACAAATTGTTGCTGGAACTTTTAAGTGGCAAACACGCTGCAGCGGACAAGGCGTACTTCGATGCCGAGTCTCTGACTATAGAAAATGTGAAAGCTCCTGTCAAAGAAACCGATGCCGCGACGAAGGGTTACGTGGACAATCTTGTCGGCAAGAAAGCGATAACGCTCGACAGCGGTATCGATGCATTTTTCAACGCGAAATACCTGCGTATTGGAAATATTGGGACGCCAATCGACGTCAACGATTCGGCGACAAAACTTTATGTCGACGCATGCATCGATTTGATGAAAACAGCGCTCGCGGATGAATTCCGCAAGAGCGTCGAGGATATCAGCGAGGCGCGAGACAAGATCGAGCATATCCACGAAACTGTGACGAACAACGAGCTCGCCGATAAATTGAACGAAGCGAAGCTGAAAGACACGTGAAACAGAACGAAGAGAAGCGAAGGAGTTTGAAACGGATATAAGTCGAAATTGCGGGGGTATTTTCTCCGCGATTTTATCGAGCTCGAGGACAGCTTGATAGAATTAATGGATGGATTCATTGTCGAGAAAAAATTTATATGCAAAGAATTAGCCATGGTCAATATTTGCGACGGCTCGTTCGAACTCGCCGAATTTCATTTGGGAATAAACTTTCGTCGTTTATCCGACGCTGACAAAAAATCTGCATGGTATGTTAGCAATTTCATACATGGGATTCCATTTAAAGATTTCGGCTATGAAAAATATCATCAGAACGATATATTCACAATTATACAAAATTTTGTGCGCGATCACGCGAATCCCGTCGTAGCGTACAAAGGTGGGTGTTTCGAGAGAGACATCCTTCGAAAATTAGAAATAAACTCGGTAAACTTAGAAAATTTCGGCTGCCCAAAATACGATGTATTAGTTCACGATCCCGTGTACCGAATTGATCGCGACGTACCACCGTGTCGACTTCACTGTTGAACAAAAAAACGCTCTACGAAACCGTACCATTACTGTCTACGCGAACTGCAAACATTTCAAGTGTTCGGTCTCGAGCAGACCGAACGTGAGATATTTATTTAGACACGGTCCGCTGCAATAACCAGAAACACTCGACGCAACGCGACGCGACGGTCCCAGAGTTTGTGTCATCGGACACCACTTCGGGACCGTCTCGAGAGCGAACCACGAACCATTGACAGGGTAATCTTTGTATAAGCCATAAGCAACACTTTAGTTTCCGTATCGTTTTCGCATATCATTCGCACCTAATAATTTCCATAGCCTAAACATAGTTTTACCAAAGCGCTCCTGCTCCTACGACCAAAAGGCACCACCCACTCACCAATAGAAATCACTTTGTCATCCCCATCCATTTTTAAGTTAAGGAAAGACGCCGAGTCGACCTTATACAGAACGCGACACGAAAAATGAGATCACGAAAATCGCTCGAACCGAAACATTTACTTTTACCTCGAACCTCATCGTCTTATTGTATCTTGTTAAGTTTTAAAATATATATAAGGTATTAACTTCCAAGAGTCGAACTTATTTCAAATAGTCGGTGTTATTCCTATAACATCGTCAAAGCCCCGAGTATCGTCGCGAGCAAGTGGAACGGGACTTACGACCCCGCGAAGTTCGGTATACGGACTTGCGGTATTTCGGACGCTTCATCGAGCATGGTTAAACAATTATAGAAAACGTAGCTCACCATGTTGATCTTTTTCCCACCAATATTTCCAGTGTTTAAAATGATTGGGAAACAGGAGAAGCATCATTGTAAGGTGATCGAAAGTCTGCTCGCGGTCCTCAGGTGACCGCAAAAATGAGTGAGCCAGCCGTAACCCCGGCAGATGGAGGTGAGGACAATGTAGTTGGTAAAAGTGAGGAAGCGAAGGAAGTGGGTCCAGCGATAAACGTTACCGTGGGAACGATCTACGACTTGATCGGACAGCTTAGGTTGGTTGCGCGACAAAAACTGAATCTGTCGATTCCTATTCCTGATCTTCCTCTTACGGCGATCATGGAGCAAGGGGAGCTGCAAATGACTCAGTCGGATAGAATGGAATGTAATTACACTGTTTGGTATGATACTCCAAATAATTAGAGATATGTAATATTAACACATGAGAAGAGGATAGAATTCTCGAAAATAGATGAATACGTAACTTCGACCATTAACGATACTTTAGCGGAAATAGAGAAGTCGAAAACTTATTTGGTTGAACCACCTAGAATTGACATCTCCAATGAGCAGTGTTATAATCCTGAGATGTTGGGTATACCCTATTCGGAAATTTGCAAGTATGGAATCCTGGATGATGCTTCTCGCGTGATAATTCGCAACTTGTGCCGTAGCGTGGCTTTCGACGCAATGAATCCGTCCAGTGTATTATTGAACTCTTTTGAATATGGTCCAAGAGCTGAGACACGCTCTAGATTGATGACATACGTGATGACTAAAATGCCGGCATATCATGCCAAATTGCAGTCACCACCGTCGTCACACTTGATTTCCCTGATTTTCGTCTCGATCGCGACAGACTCCAAACTTTCCGTTTCTGGCGTTATTCCCACATTGTCAAACCTGAGGACCTCGCAGCCTCAAGATTTTTTTGCTTGTGGAACGCCATCCGCGTATGAACGCGTTGCGTTCCTCCACCGTGTCAAATATGTGTAAAATAAAAAATGTAAAATACTATGACTTCTTTCTTTTTTACACCCAAGCATACTTACCAATAGCTCCATTACCTCACTTAGAGATAAAGTCTCGTCGACGCATACGTAATACGACTCCGCGGGAACCGGTATGCGCAACATGATCTCGAACTAAAAAATACACTTGGCGTCGACATCGCCTCCTTTTAAACACCGGGAAAAAAACACGAGATTACAAGCGAGAAGGAAATCTAATACCATAAAAGAGAGAGATCGCTCAATAAAGCCTCTCTCTCTCTCAGTTTAAGAAACGATAAGCTCTGGAAAAAGATTATTTATGCATTGCAATATTACGACTCTGTAATTTTAAGAAGAATGTGGTCCTACAAAAAAGGATGCATCGTGTTGAAATATGTCAAAATTAATCTAATGTTCGATTATAATCGATTCGATATGATTCAATATGGGCATGTTTCAGTTTGTTTATGAAATAGTTGTTCGTTTGTTCGATGCATCGTTCTTTTCTTCTAGCCCGAGTGATCCTCATTTGACGTATGAAATTTAAACCATAAAGACGTGTTTTTCTATTCGTGCTCATAGTTCTATTGCTTGTGTTAATAAAATTCAGTTTAGTTAATTTTGTTTATTTAATTACATAATCTAATACATCGAAACCACAGCTCTGCACGATCGCGCAGGATGCAGTCATGAAGAAAAAGATTAGTTATGCATTGCAATATTATGACTGTAATTTTAAGAAGCATTTGGTCCTGCATCGCGCAGGATGCATCGCGGCTGCATCGAAGCTGGCGACGAAGTCGAAGTCGCCAAAGATAAGAAAACTCTAATTAGATGGAAGTTGATAAGGAAAACCACAACGGTACTGCGAAATAAGAGAATATCTAGGAATTAACGTAGAATATGATTACCGTAAAAATGAAATGAAGCTAAGTCAAACTAAATATATTGAGTCGTTAGTGAGTAAGTATAAGTTGCAAAATAGTAAATTATACAATACACCTATGGAAACGAATTTGGAAATTAAAAAGGATGATGGATGTGAGAGTAATATTAACTATAGAAATTTAATTGGTGCATTATTATACATAAGCTCTGGTACGAGACCTGATATAAGTCATAGTATTAACTATTTAAGTAGATTTCAAAACTGTTACAATGAAACTCATTATAAGTATGATTTGCGAATATTAAAATATTTGTATTTAACATGTCGTATTCCGGATGAGGGGTTAATAAACGTTGTAGGTTTATGATAAATAAAACATTGGTTTATTAATAAAACTCCTCAAATATAACTCCGGTCACAAAGTACGAGAAGCGCGTTACAAGTCGGAAGTCTGACAACTCGAGATAGAAATTCGGAAGAGCTGCGCTGAGGTTTCTACTAAAAAAGCTAGGTTCAGTCTGGTTCCTTAAAGGGAGAGGTAGATGACTACAATGATATTGTCATAGTGCTGAGTTTTACGTGACTAAGGTTAGTGACCGGTCGAGGTTCACTGTCGAAAACATCTTAGTCACTATTTATCATAAAGTAAATAGTTGGTCATCCAACAAACAAAAAACTTAACACTAAGTGTTGGATTATTGACAATGCGTCTGCTAGAATCAGCTAGAAGCCAAAAATGAATTTAGACGGTATGAGAGACACTGCCTTGTGTAGTTTATTTTACGAGGCCAGATGTCATCGATTATGGTCCGTGACTGCATCGAAGGTCTGGAAAATGTCCTGACCTAGGCTCTCTCCTTTCTTTTCAAGTGGGCAGCAGATTTCTCTGCTGGCCCTAAACGTTTCATTTTCTACTCACTCTGGTTACATCTTTCTAACCGAACAGACGTTCTTCCGCGCTTACTAATAAACTTGAAATAGTGAAAAGAAAATTCTCTGTGTCATTGTTCACTTAGAACCCCCATATCCAACACTAAGTTATAAGAAAAATGAAACGGTTGAAACTTTAGATTGCTATGTAGATGCCGACTGGGCAGGTGATATTGTTGATAGGAAGTCAACAATTGGCTATATGGAAACGTTATTCATTGGAAATCGAGAAAACAAAAATCTGTCATAAAAGCTTCGACATTCGCAGAATATGTAGCATTATCAGAAGCAGTTGATGAATTGATATTTATAAAAGAATTAGTTAAGATATTTAATGTAAGACTAGATGAGCCAATAAAGATTTATGATGATAATTCCGGAACGATTAATATAGCGAAATATGGAAATTTTACGAAAAATTCAAAACATATAGAAATTCATTATCATTATGTGCATGAGTATGTAGAAGCAAAGACAATCGATATAATTCAAGTAAACTCGGAGGAGAACATTGCGGATATATTTACAAAATCCTTATGCAAAGAAAAATTTGAAAAATTTAGGAAACTAATGAATGTTATATAAAAGGGAATATGTAAAATCGAAATGTACAATATAAATGTAAAATCAAAAGCATTATCTGAGGAGGCTATAAAGTTATTAACTATTAATATGAATTTGGTAGTGACACAAAATGTAAATGCAACATATGACGATTCTGACTATTCAGATGTTGAATAAACAATTCGATATATTCATAATTACAATGCTTTCTAATTTATAACCTTCCATTCTTCAAAACACATATTTAAAACAAGAATTTCTTCTATAATTTAATAATTAATCGGCTACTTGTGTTTTTTATATAATTTGATATTAGATTCACATTTAACAAGATAACAAATCTTGAGAGGTATCAAGTTTCAGCTGTATTCAATACTTTCTTACTACGTACGTCCGCCATATTGGTTCCGCCATTTTGTTTTCTGTTCTTTTAATTTCAGATTCATAATTAACGACTTCAGGAATCCCAAAATACCAAGCTATGTCCTATTTTGACAGTTTTCATAGGTTCAATCTCCATTTTACAGCCGCCATTTTACTTTTTTGCGATTTTGATTTTAGATTTGTAATCAGCGACCTCGAAAACCCCGAGATACCCAGTTTTGTATAAATCGAAGAAAGATTTGATTTTTGGACACGTTTTCGAGCAAATCGACCACTGTGCGTCAGAAGGTTCATGCGGACGGGAGGCTCTGTCCGTTTCCCGACTGTTGTTCCCTGGTACGATTATTGAATTCCCTTTTTCGACATTCATGTATATGGTGACCAAGGTTCTTGCAATAGTTGCATTGTTTGATCGGAGCCCGCAGTGTTCGCTCCGATCGTTGGCTATCGCGATGGGATGGAACATAAACATTACGTGATGGAGACGAGTAATTATCGCGTTGCCGTCTGTTATCGCGGGAGTCGTCGTTGCGCGTAACACGGGTGTCACGTTCCGGTGAGTATCCTTCCGAGAAGCGATTAGTGCGATATCGCTCCAGCATCAGGTTCCTATCGCTCCCGGATGTGTATCTCTCATTACTGTTATCACGATACGGAGAGTTTGATCTGTTTAGGCGACCGGACTCGTATCGCGAACTGGACCGTGCGAACAGAAATGCTTGGTCCCGCTCGGGAGTTTTATCGCGAGCGGTTTCATGGAATCGGACTTGGCACTCCGGACGATCGTATCGGGTCTTGTCCATCTCGAGTTCATTGAAATTTTCAATGGCTTTATCAAAGACGCGGTTCAAGGGACAGTTTTGAAAACCTCGGACATCGGTTCGGAGTATAGGGATCAACCCTCTAATGAAACTTTCCTTCGTTAACAAGTCTATACCGTCAATATTGGGACGATCGCGGTCACAATCTATAATCGCGCTCCGTAGATCTTTGACTCGGCTAATGAAATCTAGGATGTGTTCGTTCGACCGCATGAATACGCTCGCCATTTCACCGCGGTAATGGTCTACCATGTGATTAAAGCCGAACACGTCTTTTAATCGATTACAAATATCGATCACGGTGGTTAGGGATTGGTCCTCGACGGCGGTGTATGCTCGGTCGCGGAGTTTCAGGAGTATTAATTTTGCGAAGGTGGGCTCCTTGTGTGACGGAATTATTTCACGGGCGTGACGACATGCTCGGACGAATTGCAGCACCGGCATGTTGTTACCGTCGTAAGTTGGAACGGATCCTATTGCGGCTTCCATCGAAAATGTGGAAGCGTCGGTCGGCGGAGCGGCCTGGGAATATGTTGGGTCGCGATATTCGCGGAATCGCGAGTATATCGGTGAGGTTGCGTCATCAATGCGTGTAGGTATTACTGCCGAGGCTTTTACTTCGGCCTCGAGTGCAGCGATACGTTCGCGAAGTTGGTCTATGACCGTGCTTTGGAGTTCAACGCGGAATTCGCGGGACGTGCGCTCGCGATCTATCGCGGCGGCTTCTTCGCGGAGTTGGTGTTCTTTCTCACGAAGCTGATTTTGAACGGTGATGAGTTCCTCTTCCGTGAGGTTGCGATGGGTATCGAGGATTGATTGAGAGCGAGTGTTGTCAGCCGGATTTGCCATTTTTTTTTACCGTGGTGGTTATGCGATCCCACCGCTACCACCAATTTGTTACGTCCCGCTGTTTTATGTCTTGGCCAAGATTCTAGTTCACGATTTCGCTACAGCAAAGACGACAAAATTAAGACAATCTTTGGGTCCACGCGACTCTTGCCCTAGTAGCATTTACGGTTGGCCAACGGTGGCCGACGGTTGGGAGTTCGTTGGGGAATGGTTAGTGGTTTTGCCGACAAATCCCCAACGTAGGGCCAACGATGAAAAATTATGTCAATTTGCCGACGAATACCCAACGTAGGGCCAACGACGAATACCCAACGTAGGGTCAACGACGAATACACAACGTAGGGCCAACGACGAAAAATTACATCAATTTGCCGACGAATACCCAACGTTGGGCCTACAGATATACAACGATTATACTACATTGACCCAACGAAAATCTGCCAACATTTAAATATATCGTCTAACAGACACCAGAAATGTTGCTGCAACTAAAAACATATTCCAAAATGATTTTTTTCATATTTCTGGATATACTCTCACAATTTGTTATTTTTGTGCGATGGTTGATATACCAGTTTTATTGTGTGCCGCCTTGGAATTTATTTATTTCTTTAAGTTTGTAGTAATACAATAAAAATTGGTTAGTAGAAAATATACATTTAAAAAAGAAAAAAATAAAATAATACGCATGGATTTGAACTTGGGATCTTCAGCGTTACAGTCAGAGACGCTAGTAGCTACTGAAACACCTGCTTGTAGTACGTTCACCGTATTTGACATAAAGAAGAGAATGCTGCGCCAAAAAACAAGCGAAGCGCGCGTGATTCGAGATGTTGCGCCGATCGTCATTTGGTATTTATCGTTATTCACTATTTCATTCTTCTGTGTTGCATCGAAGTGATCGTTCTTTGTGTCGCGTGCGTACTGTTGAATTTGATTATTGCCGTAATAATGTACAAAGTGGTGGAATTTAATTCAACACACGACAATCGTAGTGGAGGCATCAGTGTCGTGCGAACGGAATGGTTGACACCTCGCAAAAAAGAATGTATGTGGCTACCATATAAACTCATGGCTAAATTTAATAGAACCCTACAAGGAGGAATAATACCAGACGAAAATTGGACATTGTATGGTATTAGACGGGTATTTTATGAGACTGGTAAGTGGGCTGTTTTATAACAAAAAATTACATAAAATTACGTAAATTTTTGTGAAGCGGATCAGCGGCTCAGAATTTGCTATAATTGAAATATGTACAATGTTCTAAATAGTCAGGACCGGCACGAGGCAGGTTCAGCGCGTTCGCCGGAACCTGGCCTCGCGTTTTGAAAGGCCCCACGATCTACGAAAACTCATCAGACATCAGAAACTAATAAAAAATTATCTTCGATCATCAATAACTATTTAAATAACTTATAATTTTATACACAAATGTAATTTTTGAATAAATTGGATTTAAATATATATATATATATTTATTATATATTTAAATATTATATATATTATATTATATATATAGATATAGATTAATTAAATATTATATATTATATAGATTAAATATATATAGAGACTGTGAGAAACTATGTTCAGCTGAAGCGTCGGTTACTGACGTAGTATATATATATATTTAAATCCAATTCATTTAAAAATTACATATATACATATATTTATTGATTATATAAGATAAGTGATTTTTATATACTGCGATCACAATATAATGCACTATTGGCAAGAGTATAAACGCAATATTCTTTTCAGATGATTTGACTAAAGCCCGTGAGAAATGTAGGCAGGCTGAAAGTGAATCCAAAGTGGCAACAGAGTGGGAAGGAGAGTCAGGAAATTCAAAAAAAAGAGGAAAATTAGAAAAATTGTTTTTGACAATGATGAGTCTGATACTGACGAACAACAGTTTATTAGTAAGTCATATGCATGCATTTAATTGCAATTCAAAATTTTGTTTCCTTTTGCTTTTCTTTTTGTGAGATTAACTTCTATGTCATTTTTCAGATTTTCCTAAAGCACCATCGGTTGATAGAGCATCAGCCATGGATGCAGCTACGCCAAATATTGGTAAGTATATTGTTAAATTAGTAATGAGTGGTTTAGTTTAACAATTAGTTATACCTATACTTAATTATACATGTTACCACGTATTGTAGATACTTTTTAGAGAATACGTTTGTAATTTATGCATGCATTCAATTGCAATTAATAATTTTGTTTTCTTTTGTTTTTATTGTTGTAAGATTAACTTCTATGTCATTTTTCATGTCATTTTCCTAAAGCACCATCGGTTGATAGAGCATCAGCCATGGATACAGCTACGCCAAATATTGGTAAGTATATTGTTAAATTAGTAATGAGTGGTTTAGTTTAACAATTAGTTATATCTGTACTTAATTATACGTGTTACCACGTATTGTAGATACTTTTTAGAGAATACGTTTGTAATTTATAACGCCCTGTATAGCAAACCAAAATTACTTGTTGCAGGTGCTGTGCGTAGACATAAAGTGGCAGAAACAGCCACAGATTCAGACATCTTCGCTATCCTAAGCAGTTGGTTCAGGTATACCAAAGATAGAGATGGAGATCGAGAGAGAAGAAGGACCATGCTCTACGACTAATAAATCGATCTCAAAGCAGACCAAACAACAGGAGATATTGTAATTATCAAATCTATTGGAGAGGTTCATAATTCTTCATATTACAAATTACTTTGTGACTGTTTTACCGAGAAAATAGATTATTTTATGGAACTATTGCAAAATAGGTATTTACAAAGTAAGGCACCCCAAAAAAATATATCTCTGCTCATCTAATATTGATAAGAAATAAATGTTTACTTTTATCGAATTATTGCGAAAAAGATACTTTTGTTTGTATACCGTTTGCGAATATGAAAATTTTTCATTGATATTACAGTAAATTAATGTAAATATATGTAGTTTTTTCATTCTATGTAAGAAATATGTATCTAATGTACTATTGTAATATGTAATATGAATGTAATATCATATTACTAAGGTGCAATATGTTATGTATATGTAATATAATATGTAATGTAAGAAATCTTACTTTTATAATATGTAATATGTATCTAATATGTATGTAATATGTATACATTTCTCACATATATATGTAAGAAATCCGTTCTATGTTAGTGCATAATAAATTAGTACTTATATATTGTTACCTCACAAAATGACTGAGATATAAAAATAAAATACTCTTATAATACACATATATATATATATGTATATAATTAATTGACCCTACAGAAAGAATCCTCTTGTTGGCTTTTCGTATTATAGTAATGTAGCCCCTACGTTGGGTATGATTGTTGGCCCTACGTTGTGCATGATCGTTGGCCCTACGTTGGGTATTATCGTTGGCCCTACGTTGGGTGTGATCGTTGGTCCGACGTTGGCGCAACTTTGGCGGAACGTTGGACCAACGTTGGCCCAACTGCAAAAAAGAGCGACATCTCTAACGGTTGTCCAATGCATTCCGCCAACGTAGGCCCAACGAAACGCCAACTATAAATGCTACTAGGGTGCGTTCGTCGTTTAACCCGGGACCATGATTCTATGCGCATGCGGCTTACAATTACACTCACCGGTACCGCAATATTTGACTGCCCCGGTTGTTGAACGGCCTAGGAGTGATGATTCCTCAGGTGGAGGCTCGGTGATCTCTTCCCGATGTGCTCCTGCTCTGGCTCTGGTGGAGTCGTCGTCGTCGTCGTCGTCGCACGTCCTGGTGCGCGAGAAGGTTTACCGCGAGATAAAGTCTTGCGAAGACTTGTGATTGTCAAGGTTCACGGTATTGAAGGCGATATAAGGAATCGGAATTGAAGAATAATCACATATATATTTTATAAGAGCTTACACTGGTTAGAACTAATAGCTCGTTAACTCAGGATATAGAAGAGTTGAAGAATAGCGCGAGACCGCACAAAGGCGGATGTAACAACTGGGAGGAAGTCGACCGGTCGATAACAGAGTCGAGAGACGAGTGGAGACGAGAGAGCTGGTCCATCAGCCGCTGGGACTCTGGGACCTCTTGGTGGGGCCTGGCTGCTTCGTGATTGGCTTCAGAGATGAGATACGGGGCGTTTTTCACGCGCATGCGCGAGTTTCCGCAGGAACGTATCTGCGTCCGAAGTTTGTGGGGGACTATTGGAGGAATTGTCTCAATTTGTGTAGTTCGGTCCATGCTTCAATCACTTAATATTAATTGTACGAATTTTGAAATTGATTCGCGGCATCTCGAACTGCATAATGCACAAAATTTATATAAATAAAAATGCACATCTGATAGTCTGATACATACATAAAATTTTGGTGTCATTTTATTTTATTGTATTATTTATTTTTATTATTTCAGGTTCCAATATGGCAATATAATTATTTACTTTCAGTATTTTAGGTTACATATGTGCAATAATTATTTATTTTCAGTATTTTAGGTTACATATGTGCAATAATTATTTATTTTCAGTATTTTAGACAATGCGTTTTTGTTATATTTTAAAATTTTATTATTATTAAAAATGTTCATGTATTTTATTTTTGCATAAAATAACATATTTACTTATAGAGTAATTTTATATATCAAATGTTTTTTTGTGAATACTGATAAGGTTTTGGCAGTTTCCCTTATCTTAACAGCAAATGCTGGTATTCTTTCATTGTTTCTACCAAATAAAATACTTAATTTTGTTATTATATATTTTGTTTAGTTATTTTAATACCCTTCCCTTCCTTATTCCCAAAATAACGAAATAGAGTAAGTTAAATTATATATTGTGCATACATACATAAATATTATATATTTATATATTGTATATTGTGTACGTATGTATATATTAAATTTTAATATATATGTATATATATATACATGTACACATTTTACATTCATTTTTTAAACTCAAATCATAATACATTTTGCGAAATTAGCAGGGCGGCAAAAATACCCGATCTTCGTACTTGAGGCCGTCTGAGGCTAGAATCGTCGCGCATGCGCGTGAAAAGCGCCCCGTATCTCATCTCTGATTGGCTCGTTGGTGGGCGATCGGTTTATGGTGGGGTAGCTTGTTGATCGGCTCCACCAAGCCGTGTGTGGGGGCGATTATAAGAGTGTGAGGTGGAAGGATTCTAGCTTATCGGCTAAGAGTGGAAGAATATTAACTTATCGGCTATGGTAACTATAAATGTTTATAATGACATCTATTATAACTATTTGTAATCTACTAGGGATCTGCGGTCTTATACCTACGGAGTAGCTTAATCTACGCAATACGTTGACGGACGTAACAGCATTTTAAAAAAGTGTGACGGCAATCACTTTTAATCTTTACTGTATAACTCTTCGTGAAAAACAAATTATTATAAACTTTTCATTATTTATACACGAGATGCATAGTGTGTATGACATACATAAATATCTAAAATATACTTGCTTACTCATGTGATAATATAATAAAAAACCATATTCTGATGTTACAATGAGTAATTAAAGTAACTAGTTTACCATACAATTTCATGCTTCATATATCTCTTGTTCGTCGTTTTTTTTTATTAAGGCCTGCGCACTGACGGATGCGCAATGGAATGGTGGGGATAGAAAACATGACGCCGGAGAGGTCGCCAAACGCGACGTTGTGAAGGAAATATTGTATGTTCTTTTTACGTACAACAACTTAGATATTAATTAAAAATGTCTAGATTAATCATTATCGGTGCACAGTAACGTATTACAGTATTTAAATACATTACTTGAAATAATGGAAATGAATAGTTAACCATAATTTGCATGGTTTTCCAATAACTTTCGTTAAACGTATTTAAATACATATATGTATACATAGTTTTCTTTCTGAATGAAAGGACTGAAACGCAGGTACAATAATGTAGATATGTATGTAATGCTGATTTCAGATTCGGATCGTGATTTGTGTATGATTAGAGAATCTCTCTGGTATGATACACGCCTCTTGGTAAATTTTACTTTCGATCCAATCAATGCGTATATGTCTTTTAAGACTATAATTAAGCAGTGATGTGGAAAAACTTAAGTCGGCAGATATATGTGAACTTTATACTTAAAATACGCTTTATCGCATACAAAACGATTTATTGACAGTTGCTGTTTCGAATTGAACTTGAAAAGAAAATATGTCAAATAATATGGACAGAGACAAGCCTGGGTTGTTGACAACTAAAGAAAAAGAAGAGGAGGAAATGAAAAGAGAGCTTCGTGGTAATTAAATGTTATTTTAATATAATTAACCTTGGATTGTTTTCTAATTATATACTTTAGAATACTATGATCGAACCTTGATAACTCGAATCTCAAGGGAAAAATTAAAATCAAAAATAAAATTTGAATTATAGAGGTTTCTATTTCAATTTTTGGAGATGAGTTATTTATTATACGTATACATATAGTAAATGTAATCTACTAGGCTCTTACATATTACTATTATATATTAAAGAAATCTGTGATTTTGCTCTGCGTTAATGAATTAACAGATTGTTGATCAATGGTATTTTCAACAGTCACCAAAGCAGAGAATACATTTTCTTCAATATCATCGCATCTTTCTACAAAACTTTGTACAACATTTACTGCTGTTTTGGCTTGTTTAGCTTCCACACTTGTGGAAAATAATTCGAGTTAAAGGAAGGTTTATTTCGATTTATAGAGGTTTTTAAAGCGCAGTGGAAGGGAATGAACAAAATTTTTGTCTTACAGAGGTTTTCGAGATAAAGAGATTCGAGTTATCGAGATTTAACTGTATTAAAACTTTCATAAATACGTTGAAACGAACCTAAAGTTTATTTTATATACAGGGTGGTTCATCAGATATTACCACCTCGATTTTCGTGATTATTATTATTCGTAGTGAAGAATGTTTATATAAGGTTGAATGGTTTCGAGAGATACATCATTGGTGTTGTGAGTTTTTTTCTAGGTGGACGCATAGAAGAAATATGAAGATCATCAGTTTTTTTTAAAATGGGATCATATATTTTTTCCTGCACCAATCAATGAAGCTTCATATTCTCTACAAAAAATTAATCCATTAATATCGAAAAACCATTAATTAAGGAGATATTTTATTTTTAGTGTTGTTACGAAATCACAACTCTCTTGATAATGTTACGAAATCCTTATCAAATACCTTATGGTCAATTTTACATGATTTGTCATTGCATATTCGACAAACAATGTGGCTCCAACAGGATGGTTGTCCTGCACATTATGAAAGAATAACAAAAAATGCATTAAATCAAATATTTCCGAATCGTTGGATAGGACGAGGTGGTCCCATTCATTTTCCAGCAAGATCACCTGATTTAACAACCCTCAACTTTTTCTTATGGAGTTACTTGAAAAATAAAGTATACACGGAGGCTGCGACTACAATTGCTGATATGAAAGATTGTATCATCACTGAATGCAATAACATACCACCAGTTTTATTACATAATGTAAAACAATCGTTACTTTCTTGATTCAGAAAATGTCGTGATGCAAACGGTCGCCACATTGAACCTTTTCTGCGAATAAAATCATTACAACATCATTAAGAGAGTCGTGATTTCATAAAAACACTAAAATTAAAATATCTCCTTAATTAATGGTTTTTCGATACTTTTTTATAGAGAATATGAAACTTCATCGATTGGTGCAGGAAAAAACATACGATCCCATTTAAAAAGATACTGATGGCCTTCAATCTCTTCTACGTGTCTACTTACAAAAAAACTCACAACACCAAAGTATGCATCTCTTGAAACCATTCAACCTTATATAAACATTCTTCGCTACGAATAATAATAATTACAAGAATCGAGGTGGTAATATCTGGTGAACCACCCTGTATATGAATATTTCTTCATAAAAATCGAATTATGTTAAAAAATGGTTTCTTTCGTAGATATGAAAATGTATGAGTCATGGTACACATACACGCAAATGAAAGAAATCTTGGGTTTTATTAATGAATCCAAGGATATGGCAAATGTGGGCAAAGATGAGAAAAATACACAAAAGGTTAATAAACTTTTAATAATAATAGTTAACAATTAATTTGTTTACATATTTGAGTAGTAAGTGTATTTTATCGTAAGTTTTACATAATAATTATAATTTTTAGGAATTATTACATACCTCTAACGAGTGTTCTGCAGAACAGGTGTCCAAGTCAAATTTAGCACAAGAATCGGAAATCGAAGAAGACAGTGATATATCTAGGTTGATACATCCACATAAATCTAATCACACCTCGCCAATACATGATCAAATCTTGTCTTGCAATCATGACAGTCCTGAACTTGCATCTGCGATTGCCGATTCCCGAAATTATCTCTACAGGAACAAAACCTTAGACAACAATGATATATTCGACAAATTACATGATAATCTAAATATGAGAGACAATTATTCCCGCAACTTGAACAAGTATATTCCTCTGAAAGAAAAGAACACTTTGCAAGATTCTCATGGTACAAACGATGCAGAAATAAAGGTAGACACGCATTTGAACAATAGCCAAAAATTGGAAAGATGGCAGATTAACCCACTTGATTCGTGTGTCAGTGAAAATGATGTGCCTTTACAAGAGCCTGAACGACCTTTAGCGCAGGATCGAATGCTATTCAAATTGTGCAAAAATGCAGATACATCTGAGTCATTCGAGAAACTGCTGACCGCATTAAACATGCATCTGAAACAGACAGCAGAATTCTGGTATAGTTGGCATCATACTGCTGATTCTAAGTTTCAATGGGGGTCACCCGTTCAGGTGGGTACCTCCATTTCTTACAGATCATACCATTAACAAATTTCAGGAAATATTTTATTCTTTGAATAACAAGTTCACCTATTCTGAGTACAACATTGTGCCATGGAAAAATATTTGTTATATTGTATTTAAATGCGTCAATCAAGATTGTGTTTAATGTGCTAAACTTGAAACATTGGTATTCCTAACATAATTAATATGATATAGATCATTGATTATTTTCTTTCAATTAAGAATGTGCAAACTATCGATTCTTTTATATGATTTCTTCGAGATAAGTAGTATTCAATGTTTTATCTTTTACAATTACCTTATGATCAAATTCAACTTGTTTTGAAAAAGTTTCTTCTATAATTTGAGTTTTCTTTTATGCAATAATAATAATAATTGATTTTATTACTAGTTCGAGAAAAATAACAGTAATACTTTATATACACAATAATTGAAATTTGTGATCAGTGTTTTTTATAAAATGTTGTAAAGATTGCATTTATATAAACATATGTATACATAAGTATTTATAAAACAAAACAAAAAACAGTAATCAAAACTGTAAGCTACAAACCCATTTTTGAATAAACAATATTTCTGTAAAAAAAAGTGAATAGTTGTCCACTTTATTCTGTCTAGTGCAATTCTAATCCTTCTTCAACGTTTCTGTAGGTGGAAATTGCTAGAAGTAGTTTGGATAGAAAATCATTAACGAACAGTAAGACTGAAGAAAATCCGATGGAGTGTACAGACATATATAATATCGAACGACCTAATAAACGTAAATCAGGCTTGGTTGTTTCTTCTTCTAAAACGTCACATTCTGGCAGCGATGAAGATGATATAGTAATTAAGAAAAAAAAAACACAACCTTACGAACTATCAAACATACGTTCTCACAACGAAATGTGCGAAATTACTGTGGGTGAAAACGAATATCTTGACAATGACGATATTAGAAAAAACACTGTTATGGAAACTAAAAATTTGGATGTAGAACATACAAAATGTGAATATCTATCATCTGAACTACTTCCTTCCTATTCAAGAAAAATTACTCCTCCAAGTACTAGAAAATGTTTAAATAAGAAGAAAAAACATAATATTAATATCCTTGCTAACGCTTCATCACTGTACGATAGTAGCGAGGAACAAAGTGCCATAAATTTAGACTGCCAAGAGAAAAATAACATCCTAACAGATGAAGAAATCCTTTTAGAATTAGAAAAAGACAATGCTGCAGATGAAATGAAAATGTCATCGGAAAATACAGAAATTAAACCGCTACCGATAAGAGGTCTTTCGCGTAGAATAAAAAACGAGTGCATGATTTTAGAGAGAATTCAAATGGAAAAACAAAAGAAGATGGAAACTGTGAAAGAGCAAGTTCAAAGGAAGGAGAAGGAAGAAAAACGGAAAAGAGAAGAATTTTATAAAAAGCAAATAGAAGAGAGGCAACAAAGACAGAAGCAAAGAGAAGAGAGAGAGAAATCTAGAGAGGAAAAGGGTAAAAAGTGGAAAAGTATAGTGAACGTAAAGTCTCAAAAACAAGTCAGCGAAGAAAATAAAAAGAGAATATATGACTTATATGAACAAAATGAGAACGAAACGTTGTTCCAGGTAAAAATTTCTCTATATTTTTTCTTCGTAAAACATACAAATTATTTCTAAGTTGTGCAAAATGTGTTTTATATACCATGTTTTCTTTATAGGAGAACAGCGCTTCGGTAACTAGAAAAATGGATGTTACTATAGATGATGTATTGAACAATGTAAATTGTCCTATTTGCAATCAATGTTTCCCAAGTGATAAAATAGAAACACACGCTGCCGAATGCGAGCAATACGTAACTGATGATGAAGATAAGAATAATGCTAGTTTTACACGAAGTAGGATTGCGCCAATAAATACTAACAACAAAGAAATTCTTGAATGCGGTGTGTGTCTAAAATACACGACGACTAATTGTTCAAACTATAAGCAACATGTGAACAATTGTTTGCAGAAACAACATCAAGAAAAATTGTCACCTGGTAAACATTTTTATGAAACTGAGAATTGTGATTTTTTGAAATTTATTAATTCTTATGAATTTTTCAGAATGTACAAGTACTGAAACTGATAACATACTTAATTCGCCAATCCGTTGCTATAAACCAATTAGTGAACAAACAGATTCTGAAATAGATTATAGAAGACAATTTCCATCGAATAGCAGGACACAAATACATTCCAGTAAAAGAAGGAAACGTTAAAAAGATATTATTTCTGTCCTAAAATTGACAGATAGGTATACTGTATATTTGTATTTATATGTTGATAAACAGAATGGTTGACTACTTGCAATGTACCGTTACATTATTCTGTTATATTGAAAAACTGAAAGCATATATATATTCTAAGCTCTTTTATACTACATGGATGTATAGGAAAGGCAGAATACAAATGCAAATCAATACGTTATATATTTCTTTAACATTCCGTACATTATATGCAGCTTATGTGTAGTTTTGCTAAAGGAATATTTATTACTTTAGATTAAGATTAAAATGCTATTCATTTTACTTAAAAAATTTAGTGAAGATAAAATAAAAAGTAAAAGTGAAAGTTTTTGATAAGTTAAAAAATATATAGCTTTTTTATGTTTAATATATGTATAATGAAAATTATTTATGATACGCGCAATAAATTCAATTAATTTCATGAACCAGAACTTCTTATTAAGAAAATTGCAATATACGTTTAGAAAAAAGAAACGTAAAATTGTGTGAAGCATTTAACTGTAATTTTTACGAGATTAAAATTTGTATTATATGATAGAATGTATTTTTATACAAATAAACGTTCTTGTTTATGAATAAAATGCTATATTTACACATGTTATTTCATTATCCTAACTGCTGATATTAATCTCGAGTCAAGAGCATGATGAAGATATTAACACAGAGGAAATTTACTCTCTGATATTAGATTTTTTAGATAAAAACGAATTTATTCGTTCTCTTATTCATTGGTGTAGTAGCGCTTTATAAATTATAACGTGCGAGAACGTATAAAATCGAACTGTTATAGAAAAAATAACTACATTATGGCGAATATGAACATTATAAAAATTTTTCATTTTCTCATAATTACATTCTTAATTGCTAGAATTGTTTTAACCATAACCTTAGATGGCTCATGGTCAGGTATTATTAAACAATTTGAATTAAGGATTTTTATAACCTATTCATTTAAACATATAATTAATGCATGTATATCCTATTTAGGTAAAATTACTATGGAGAAATCTGGACATGGTAAGATTTTCTCTATACATATATAATTCTACTATGACAAATCAATTTTTATTTCAATGAGATAATAATTTTACAGAAATTATGTTCCCTGCAACTGTACCAGGAGGAATTTACACAGATTTGTTTAAAGCAAACATTATATCAGAGAATCTTGTGGGAAGTAACGATGTAAACAACCGATGGATTGGTAATCAATCAGTTACCTATAGTAGAAGATTTTATGGTAATTAAGTATTATATTATTATGTTTTGTGTGTACTATGTTTAGAAGAATTATCTAAATTAAGTGTTTTGTAGTAAATGAGACTTTACTGAGCGCTCCCAAAGTGATATTAATATTTCATGGCTTGGATACATTTGCCGCAATCTCAATAAATGCACAAGAAATTGGAAAAACATCAAATATGTTTGTACAATATACATTTGACGTCACAAAATATTTAAAGGTAAGAAACTTCTTTCGCTGCAAGTTACAAATACGAATTAGTAAAGTATATATTTATTTTCTAGAAAGGCGAAAATTTACTATCAGTTTTCTTTAATTCTGCTGTGAAAGAGGCTAAAGCTTTATACGAAACACAAGCAATGAGGTATATTGTTCCACCAGTATGTGTACCAACAACTTATAATGGAGAATGTCACGTTAATCATATAAGAAAAATGCAAGCAAGTTTTTCATGGGATTGGGGTCCAGCTTTTCCCTCTATGGGTATTTGGTACTATATTCTTTTTATCACATCTATCTGATAATCTGGCATACAGTAATAATAAAGACATTGCAGGAAAAGTGTGGAAGTCATTCCTGTGAATGACATCTCTATCAAAAACATTGCGACTGATGTACTTAAAGAAGAAAAATTTTGGAATATTATAGCAACAATACATCTTGAAGTTACACAGCAGAAAAATATTCAACTTCTACCTTGCCAAATTTCGTGTATCCTGAATATTAATGGACGAACAAATATTTCCAATTCTAATACTATTATTTTAAACACAAGCTATGCATCTGTAGAAACAAATATTTCCCTCAAAATACCTGTGGTATGTTTAACAAAGTATCGTAATTAGACTGCGGATCTTTATGCATGCAATTATGGCTTTTGAAAATTTTGAAAAAATACCACAAAATTTAGTACTATTTTAATTTATTTTAGATCTAAAATGGCCACTACCATAAAAAATAAAATTCTATTTGATTCGAATTTCTTAAAATTCGTCTACAAAAATTGCAAATTGCATAAACATCCGCAGTCTAGTCATAATATACAAGTAATTAATGCACAGTCGGGGACAAAATTAAGTGGACATTCTTTAGAAACTCAAGTCGTTTGGCCCAATTTTAGAAACGTTATTAGTCGTTAAAAGGTAGCCGCTTCATTTTGTCCCTGACCGTATACGTTATTAATGCAAAAACATTTTTTGTAATAGGAACTGGTAGACAAATGGTGGCCGAATGGTTATGGCAATCAAACTCTCTATTCATTAACTATAATTGCAACAACAAATAATATTAGAAAACGAAAATCAGTGCGCATTGGTTTCAGAACGGTGGAACTTGTACAAAAACCCCTTAAGAAAGGATTGAGTTTCTACTTTCAAATAAACGGCATTCCAATATTTGCAAAGGGCAGTAACTACATTCCAGCCAGTATATTTCCAGAACAAAGTGCTAAACCAGATACAATTAAACATTTATTAGAATCTGTGAAAGCAGCAAATATGAATATGCTCAGGGTTTGGGGTGGTGGACTTTACGAATCTGAATTATTTTATAATTTAGCTGACGAATATGGAATCATGATCTGGCAAGATTTCATGTTTGCATGCGGAATGTATCCAACCACAGAAAAATTTCTTGAATCTGTCAAAGAAGAAGTTGTGCAAAATGTACGAAGATTAAAGAACCATCCTAGCATTGTTCTTTGGGCTGGTAATAATGAAAATGAAGCAGCTTTGTACGGGAACTGGTATGGAACGGGGATTTCTCGAATATATAAAACTGATTATGTTAAGCTTTATGTAGATTTGATAAAAAAAGAGGTAGAACAATTAGATTCTACTCGACCCTTTGTGGTATCTAGTCCTAGCAATGGACTATACGCAGAGCAATATAATTATACTGAAGAGAATCCATATTCAAAGTTCTATGGAGATGGTAAAATACATTTAATACATTTACCTCTAATTGAAATATCAAATATTATCCCCTTGCCCTACGATTTATTTTACGGTTTCAGTGATTAGAACTTTTTTGTAGATCGTAATTTCCTAAAAATGGAGAGAATTTACATCTATTGTATGCCTATATGTTCTCCAATAGTTGTACATCAACAAAACCAAAATAGAATTTTATTTGGATTTATAGGAAATTATTAACATACATTTTTATCAGAATCTGGTCAGAATCTTCATCACGAGTCAGACACAATAGCATAAGGCAAGGGGTTAATATGAAATAGATGACATAATTTGATAAAATATTTTTTCAGTGCATTACTATAACTACTTTAATAATGGATGGGATATGCACCAATATCCTCTTGCTAGATTTTCATCTGAATATGGATTCCAATCACTGCCATCAATTTACACCATGTTACCAGTCGTTGAAACAATTCATGATTTGAACGAGGACAGTGACTTTATGATGCATCGTCAACATTTACCATTAGGAAAATTATACATGAGGGGTCTTATTTCAAAGAATTTTAAAATACCTAAAATTCAAAATACAATAGTAGACTTCGTAAATTTCATATATTTAAGTCAAATTAATCAAGCTGTTTCTGTGAAAGTGCAAACAGAATTCTATCGACAATCAATGTCTGAAGTAAACGAAATAGGTGAAGGGATGACAATGGGGGCATTATACTGGCAATTAAACGATGTTTGGCAAGCTCCGTCGTGGTCTTCTATAGGTGATTAAACGAATGAAAACAGGTACTGTAAAATTTCGATTATCCGACAGTAGTTCTACTACTTCTTTTATCTAGAAACTGGCCTTTTATGGTAAGGTTTGTTGAATTCTACATTGGCAGGAGGTGAAGAACAATTCATAAAGCGTTTCAAGTTAAAACTATTTGTTATTGGAAAATATAAGCCCAGAGCTGTTAAGAATTTTCTTTATTTGTCTGTTATCTACAAAGCGTGGATAAATGATGCAATAAATAAAAATTGATTTCTTAGCGACTTCAGGTACAGTGACTCCCATTAAAAACGATAACTTTTTAAATATTAGACTATACGATTTGAACTTTTCGGGGAAGTTAGAGCAATTAGTTTATTACAGGATGTGAAAAGAAATTTTTTTAAAAATTGCAGTTGGTCGGAATTGTAGAAAAAATACCAAACGTTGCATTTTACAACTTTTTTATGTGGCGCTATATTGAAAATTTAAAAAATACGTTTTATAGATTTATGTCTATTATGCATTGTGAAAATTTCATCGAAATTGATTGATGCGGGAAAAAACGACAGATATTGAAAAATGTAAGAATCCTTAGATTTATTGCAGTTAGATGCCGAAAATCGTGAAAATCTGCAATTTTTCCGTTTTTAAACGTTTGGAGCTCGTTGCAACGTTGACCGATTTTGATGAAACTTTCAGAATACATATGTTTAATCGATACATTATCTAGGAAACGTGTTTTCTAAATTTTCCATCTAAGCCCACATAAAAAAGTTGCAAAATACAACTTTTAGTATTTTCTCTGCAATTCCGAAAACTTGAAATCTTTTTCAAAAATTTTTGTCACGTTGTGTAGCAAACCAGTTATTCTAACTTGTCAAAAAAGTTCAAATCGTATGGTCCAATATTTAAGAAGTTATCGTCGTTTAAAGAGTGTCCGAATATCAGTGGGAGTTACTGTATACGAAGTGCTAGAAATAATTTTGAAAAACTTTGTCTTTCGAAGGATACACAAGCCGTTCTGTCTTTAAATAAATGTAGAGTTCATGCTCCTATCTTTCAATTAAAAACAGACAATATTTTTGTAACATATACCTTCTATATATATATAAAATGTTACATCATCTTCAAAAAGAAATTTTAAAATAAAATATTGTTTCAATTCAAAATGTTTCTTTACATAATTCGTTCAACAAATTTTCTAAAGAACAAATTAGTTAATGGATTGAAATCAAAATTGATCTAATTGTGGAGAAGATGAAAGATAATGCCTCGGTCCTGAGCATGCCAGATAATCGGAATTCTACTGTACTAAAGTTTATTTTATTATCGTTCATTACACTATATTTTTAGACATTAACGGCCGATGGAAAATGCTTCACTATTATGCTGTAGACTTTTTTGCTCCTATTATAGCCACATATTATATTAAAGAAACTGATTTCTCAATTTATATTGTTTCTGAGCAATTACATCCAATAACCAACACTACATTGGAGGTCAATCTTTATACAAGCAACAGTATGAAACCTGTTCAATCATATAGTTTTCACAATATAACTATAGTAAGTATATATAAGAAAAGTGCACATGCATACATTACTTAAGAAAGAATGTACATTTATAAATATTTTTCTAGCAAGCAAATGCAGCAACTAAAATTCACAATAATGCACATTTGAATTCTACCATAATTCCTGAATGTCAAATTGATATGACTGCAAAATCGAATTGTATTACCACACTTACTTTAAAAGATGAAACTGGATCTCAAATAGCACCTAGAAATTATATATATCCAAGCGATGGATTTAAAACGATCGTCCTTCCAATTGTAAACATTTCGGTAAGTATATATATGGATCTATAAGTATAAGTAAATGTTAGACACTATTAATCAATTACATTTCTGTTAGGTCGAAGTAAATGATTATCGCATACCTGGAACATATTCTAACTATCCAGATATGGTATGTGAATTAACAACAGATAATGTGGCATTTTTTGTATTGTTGGAAGTAGGCAATATTTGTGGCCGTTTCTCGGAAAACGGTTTCCACATGTTCGAAAGAAGAAAAACTGTTGTTTTCCATGCGTGTGAAGCGGTTACACCCGAAGTGTTTAAATATTATCTAAGAATTACTACACTCTCTGACATTTATAATCCGAAGAGAGAAGATACATATACAATTTTTTATTAAATTCATCAAATGTTTAACATCCAATCGAATTTTATTGGCTCAATTATAGAAAATATTGTTCTCGATGTAAATAAAGCTCAAACCCAATAAGAATTATAAGTATAATTACAATTATGCTAATTGTCAAATACCATATATTTAAGTTAATCATGTTGTGAATATATATAAATTTGTTTTTCAATATTGAGAATATAATTTTCTGCTTAAAAATTTGCCTTGAATAATGTTATACCGTAACATTAACAATATTGAAGTTAGTATATTACACAAAACATGAAACTGAAGATAAATTCATACACTTTTAAACTAGCTGGGTCAAAAAATATATTATATGTATGTACATTTGTAAAGCTATATATACACAGCTTCATATTTTATGTTACATTTACACATTTCTTTAGCAATAAATAACAAAGGGTGTTCAACTATAATCTTAAAAACGTAAAGACATCTAATATTAATAAGCGTAAAATGAATTTCCTTATTATACCATCTTTTAAATCACATTGTTAGCAAGATATAACAAAATAAACTATAAAAGCGATATTATTATAAAAATAATATCATCTAATAGTAACGTATAGATGTTACTGTAATCACTAGATACTGCAGGTATCTAAATATCAGATCATTTCTATAACAATTTGTTTAAAGAGTAGTTCAAAATACAATTCTTGTCAACTTTTTTACTTTCTTTATGGCGATCTCCTTATAGACAGGAAGCTAATTATTTGTTTAGTATACTATATAAATAGTATATAAAAAGCTATGTTTAATGTTTTCCTTTGTGTTTGCGAACTGCTTTGTTCGAAGCGTAGCATTGTAAAGCGTTATCATTTGGCATAAAGTATATTTTCCTAAACTATTTTTCTATAACTTCTTCCTGAGGCGAGTGAAGATAGCGACGACTCAAATTAATTGCTACCATAATGCAACACAACAGTAATGGGCCAAAAATCGCACCCTCTACTCCCAGGCAAAAGATACCACCTGCTATTGAAAGACCTGTAAGGTAAGGATGTCCGCCACTAGAATAGAGATTATTTCATTAGATTAGATAGAAATTGTCGAAAAAAAATTGTATTGAAAAGTGATCATTTTCAGAAACAAAAATATATTTACTCCCACTAATATTCTGACACTCTTAAAAAGACGACAACTTTTTTAATATTGGACCATGCGATTTGAAATTTTTTGGGAAGTTAGAACAATTGGTTTGCTACACAATGTGACCAAAATTTTTGAGAAAAATTGCAAGTTGTCGGAATTGCAGAGAAAATACCAAAAGGTGAATTTTGAAAATTTAGAAAACACGTTTCGTAGATATGTATCGATTAAACATATTCTGAACGTTTCATCAAAATCGGTCGTCGTTGTAATGACGTACAAACGTTTAAAAATGGTAGAAATTGTTTTTCCCAATTTTCGGCCTCTAACTAAGAAGTAAATTTAAGAATTCTTACACATAGGCCCACACATAAAAAAGTTGTAAAATGCAACTTTTAGTATATTCTATACAATTCCGACCAATTGCAATTTTTGAAAAAATTTCTTTTCACAACATATAGTAAACTAATTGCTCTAACTTCTCAAAAACGTTCAAATCGTATAGTCTAATATTAAAAATAAGTATAGTCTCTAGTATAGTATAGTCTAATATAAACTTATAGAATTATCATACCCTTTGATTTCTTTGTAAAATTCTGTTACCACTATATTGCAAGCAATAAAATGGAACATGAAAAATAAGATAGCAACCATGGATCCTCGAGTAAACCAGAGTTCCAGAGTAGCTGGGATGCAAGCAAAATATGCATCTAAGAATGGCACAGCCCCAAGTATTGTTGCGAAAGTAGCTGGCAGATAAACAATTTTTACTTGAAACAAGTTATGTATAAACCACGTCCACATGCCAAAAAAGGAAGCGAGTTTAAACGTCGCAGCGAATACTCCAATTACTGCTTCTTGTAAGGCCACAGCGTATCTAAAAAATATATAAGGGGAATGTATTCCTTCGTCATATTTATTATCTTTTCATTTACTATTGCACTTTTACAATTTAACATACCCCTCGATAGGAAGAGTGCTTGTTAATGAGAAATAAATTTCACACAGTAGTCATTTTAGAACGTGATTTCATAAAACACTTTAATAAATAATTCATAATAGTTACCTGTGACAACTAATGGGACTAAATAATGTAGTCAATTCAATGGGTTTATAGCTCTTGTTGCTAGAGCTGAGGAGGTAAAAAAGTGTTGTGAAGAAGACTACCTGAAAATATGAAGAATTTCACCAGTGAAAGTAAACTTCAATCAGTTTAAAAAATAAAAGTATTTTTTCAATGAATTATCTACCATGCTGAGAACAAAATTAAGAACAGCTGATCCACTCATGAGCACGATATAAAATAATTCTGTACAAATAGTTAATATCACAGACATGTTGCCCTTAACTATACTCCAAATAGAATTGAGAACCGACGTAAAAATTCCAATGTTTTCTTTTATAAAATTTTTTATGCTATCCATATTAAATAGTTCTGTAAAAATGAAATATATCAAGTACACAAATTACAATATATTTTATTCAAATTTGTAGAAGGTGTGCGATAACCCGAAAATGTTGAGTCAGGTTGATAATTTTATACGAAATTCTGGACGAGGTCTTTCCTTCCCAGCCCGTCCCGACCATCGAGTACCGGACATTTTCAGGTTCTCGCACGCCTCTATACGTTTAATATATTTTATGTAAAAAGGCTTACGTAAAGGTGTTTTTTCAAAGCCTTCGGTAAAGCTTTCCCAAACTGAATAAGGTCCTGCAACATCTACGCTAGATTCAACAAAGTCTGAACTTTCATTGGACATCATCCATGCTTGGTACAGTTTATCCCAAAGTTCTAAAACCTTCTTCTCCATTTGGTCTACCTTCATAGGGTCTAAATCTTTCATCATACCTTTCACCTAAACCATATATTATAAGTATTATAAATATACATATACAGGGTGGTCCACTTAACTCCTTGCCGTATTTTAACGAGTCGTACTTGTCATGAAGATTTCAAACGAAGTCTAACAAATATGAAGTTATGCCTATTTTTTTAGATGAAGTGAAATCTGATTCGTTTGTAATCAATGTTTAAGCATTAAAACGAAATTTCTACGACATTTTCAGGGATAAAGACGTCTTAATCGCTATAACTGTAAAGAAAATGATATGGCAAGGGGTTAAAGGTAGCAACCTAAATATGTCCTTCAGTTGTCATGGTATAAAAAACATTTTGTACGCAGTTTGACTGATATTGATGGACGAATACGCTATAGAGAATATTTTTATGCCAAGATATACATAATACATATCTTAATTTTATCTTTGAATTTTAATTTAAAAATTCTATGCGAACCAACCCAATACTAATACTAAAGTATTCCATCAAAAATATTTCGTTCTTTCTTTTCAATTCAGTTTTGCGTGTAGAATTACTACCCAATCGGTTCTTCACGGTATACGGGACACCCTGTAAATAATATGTAGGAATTAGAGAAAGATTTGCATATCTTACTCCATCAGAAATGGCACTTCGTCCATATGTGTATGCATTGTCTAGTACACTATTAACTGAATCTTCCCATTGTTCTGGTAGCCAATCTATGTCTGGATTACTCATCAATGATGAATTAAGAATTTCTCCAGTAATTTGAATAATGTGTATCCCTTCTGTATAAACCTACAATAAGTAATCATATTTGATCAAAAAGTTCTGGACACCGCTCGGTGATTAAATCAGGAATTGAAAACATTTATAATATCAGTTTTGGTTCTCGAAACAATTATGAATAGACTGCAGATCTTTATGCAAAATAAAAATATTCTGCATCGATTGGAGGAAGCAAACTATTGCTTAAATTATTTATCGTTAAATAAAAATTCATTTCACCCCGTAATAGTCTTTTTACGTTGAAAACAACATGACAACATTCTTAGATTTTTTATATTTTCCACTGCTTTATATTTCAACCAGTTAATTTCTTCATAAATGCATAAAAATCCGCAGTCTAATTATGAAGAACCAAAATAATGTTCTGCAAAATGTTCTGCATTGATTGTGGGAAGCAGAAGTAAAACAAAAATTGATTTTATCCCCTAATGACATTGTTACATTAAAAACAACATAACAATGTTCTTGAATTTTTCTAATCTTTTACTGTTTTACATTTCGCCCAACCAATGTTTTCATAAATGCATAAAGATCCGTAGTTTAGTTATAACTGTTATGAAGATATTGGTTACAGTTACGTATAATGGTTTGAAACAGTTATTTCTCAGAAACTTTTCAATCCCTGCTGTAAACTGAATAACTATATTTCTTGTACCTGTATTGTTATAAAAGTAGATGCACAAATAGTAAATATAAGTAGCCCAAGGATCACAGCGATTGTAGCTACTGTATCGACTGATGCTTTCAAAGCTTCAGTTAACTTCTTGTCAATTATAATTATAACTTTGTATAAACCTTTAACATTAGCTGGCAAAAGAGCCTGATGTCTTTCCACTAGCCAAGCCGTTATAACTTGTAAAATAGCATTACATTGTTTTGTTACCATTTTCCATAATCCAAAATAATTAGCAAGTTGCTTAACAATGTAAAAAACTGTTGGGATCATCAAGATATATATCATCCACTTGTGTTTCCATAAAACCATACCAATGCAGGCATATAGTGCGCCATACATGTATATATCGGTATCAACCTTGTTGTCCTCCGCATCTATAGATATTTTTAATTCAGTTTTTAATCGTCTTAAAAGGTAGCGCTTACTCTTAGGAGATTTTAATTTGCTGCTTTGTAAAGCTGCGTTAACATCAGTATCCAATGACATTGATTTTCTATATAATTTTGTATTAAAGCCACTATCTGTTGTTACTGGGTCTGATAGTGTTCTTGTCATTTCTTGGTTATTGTCTCCTGAGTCAGCATCTGTGGTTTTTGTTTCAGTTTCAATAAAGTTATTTGTAAGTGCAAAGCGTGCTCCTTCCACGAATGTCATGTGTTTGCCTTCTAACTCTTGATTTTCCATTATGAGTATTACTGTATATATAAATCCTACTAAGCACAGTACTTGTAACGATATAAACACAAGTACTTGGTAGGCTCCCAATATGTTAGAAACATACAGACTAATATAGAACCACATAACAAAGGAAGTATAACCAAATTGAAGCGAGTTATGTGGTGTCCAATACATATACAATGTATATAAATATCCAATGAGTAAAACAGATATCTGTAAAGACAATACATATATTAAAAGCCATGATAACAATAATCTTTTTACTATTATCCTTTCTGGGACTATTGCACCCCTGGGTACATAGCGCTGGAAGAAACAAAGAGGGAAAAGATCCGAATCAAGGCAGGGAAGAAAACTTTGAGGTACAAAGAAGGTATTAGGGAAGGGAAAGGAAGAGAGTTATTTATATTTAGGAAGACTGGGATACAGCCAGCTAGGAATAGAGGATTGAAGGAGGCGGCAAGCAGATTGTAATTCTGACTGAAAGAGACAGAGAATACAACAAAGTCGAGAGTGCGCGATATAACTAGAGGTATTGGATTGGATAGAAAGTTCGTAGCGTTTTTAAATTAAGAATTGAAAATAAAATTAAGGTATTTATTCACATGTTTATTCAATAACACGAGAAGTTACCTCGAAAATGACAAAAAATTAATAGAATAGAATGGAAAATATGTTATTGAATAAATCTATAAATAAATATTTGAATTTTAGCTTTTAATTTTAATTTACAAACACTACGAACTTTCATTCTAACCCAATACAAATATATAAGAATGACAGGTAGAATACAGTATTTAGAAAAAGAGGGAAAAGGGGGCAGCCAAGGGTTAATAGCAAGAGCTAGATGCGGAAAGTTCGAAGAAGGAAACCGGTACTGGCTAGAAGAAATAAAAATAAGAATGGCAAAATAAAAATTGTCTACATGAGTTGCAACAAATTGCAGTGAAATAGAAATATATTTTCTTTCTTAATGTGTTCAATAGGTTGAAAATAATAAAACAGTATATTTAAATTCTTTTAAATAAATAAATAAATGTCATAAATGCATAAAATCCACTGTTTAGTTATGTATGTCACAATAAGGCATCTACTAAAAGACTGCTATAAGGTAGAGAGCAGCGAACTAAGAGAAGAGGAAATTGTAGAGAGTAGATCAGGAGAAGGGGTGGTAAGCTGGCTGAGAATGTTAGAAGCTAAGCGCAGAGGAGTCAGAAATGAGCAATAAACTAAAGGCGAACATGGGAGATTGTGTAATTTAGAATAAATAAAATAAAAATAAATATAGAGCAGAAACAGAAGTATTGCGAGCAGTAGTTAAAGCGTAGTCAAGCGTGTGTATGTGTGCGGTATGGAAATGAGTGAGTGAGAAAATAGAATGTAAAACCAAATCCATTTCTGGGCTGTATTTTAAAGTACTTTGGTACTGCAAAATTTACTATTATCTTTTCTGCTGTGAGAAAACAGTTATGATATGAAGTCTAACTAACTAGTGACTGAAACCTTTATTCCATACGTTTTTGTGTAAATAAGAAAGTTTTATTGTTTTGAAAGTAGAAAAAGGTGTTTTCGTTAACCAGAAATATTAATTCTGTAGAGGTTTTCTGTAGCTCTGAAAAAGTTGGAGTTATTGCAAGCAGGTGGGATAGATAAATCTGATGTTGAAACTTTGAACTGTTCAGTGAGGTTTTATTTATATACAAAAATTTGTAAGTTGACAAAAAATGCATAATACATTCTTAAGATAGCCGCGTTCGAAGAGAAACTCATAAATAAACAGTCGAACAGACAATATCCTATAAAATAAGATCAAATAAATATTATTAAGAAGCTAAATAATTACGAAATGGTAATGAAAAAAATATGAGAAACAGATATTATATCTCAGCAATGGAGATCCGCTGGATCCCCACATGGACACTGCCGGGTTAAATTCTGTTTATCCAATTGCTTTAAATCTAGAGTATCGTTCGCCAAAATATATTATAACATAAAGTATTGACATTCAGATCTATTGGATCTTCAAATGTTGTTAATAACTACTTAATTGTGAATTATAGACATCGTTAAAATAAAGTCAAAAATAACTTTCTTTAAAATGACTTTCTTTAGTATCACACACATTCAAAATAGTATAAATTAAAGAATTAAATGTCTAAGACTCACCGTATAAATATTACATGTCGTTATGAAAAATCCAAGAATGGCATTGAAGCTTATACATATTCTCCATATAAGACAACTTAGTATATTTGGCGTATAATGATATAAACCAAAACTCAAACTACCCAGTAAGAACATGGTACTAATATACTTAATGTGACCCCATAGGAATGATCCCAAATTGTCAGAGATTTTATCCACTATTTGTAAGGGTAATAACGTTAAGTTTATAATCATCGGTGTATGAGATGTTTCTGTTTTTTCAAACCATGATTGTACAGTAGTAGTTAATGAATATTTGAATGGAAATAGAACAGACCCACATAACAAAGCCCATATTAGGGGTTTTACGAAAGGACTTAATATAATATACAACCCATAACCGGCTACTGAAATCAGGCACACGAGAAATAGTGCCAAGGCATTGTAAATGCCTTGCTTTAAAGCGTTTTCGTGATCCGAAATGATGCCACTGAAGCCTGACAGCATGCTAAAGAGGTTATCTATTGGCGGCCGTGGACTGTCCATCATGAATATATAATCAAAATCCCTTTCGTGCGCTTAGTATTCAATTTTGAATAGTTTCACTACCACACTTTAACAAAAAAGTTGACAAATATTAAGACAATTGTCTTTTTTTCCGAAAGTTGATAAAGGAAAGTATGTAAATACTGGTCAGTCGTACTATGGGTAACGCATTGCGGTTCTGCATCGTGTATACCCCATGTGCGTATACAAGATATGTAGACACCAACACATAACACCGGGAATAGAAGAAAATAAAGAGAAATAACCCTTTATTCGAACAAGAAAGTTTACCAGAAAAGGAATAATTTTTTAAAACACATGTACAATAATATTTTATATTAGATGAATGAGAAAACAATTATTTTTATGATTAATTTCGCTATATATAGAATTGACTAATTAACACAGCGGATTTTATGCATTTATAACAAAAATGAGTATAGGTGTAATTCGACGCAGTGAAAACATTAGAAGAATTTAAAGACACTGTTATATTATTTTCGAGATAATAAATTTCTATTTCGCCCCAGTTGATTACAAATCAGATAGAACATTTTTATTTTAAAGATCCGCTGTCTATGTAGTGATTAATTTGAATCTGTTTCCTCGACACGACGTCATTATAATTTCATCATGTAGATATAGTACTTCAAAATATACTTTGAACATACTATACTATACACGCAACTTTTAAAAATCACGAATGCCTTTATTTACAAACTGATCAGGTCAGAGTATCCGGAATTCAAAAAAGAAAGTACGTCATATGGAATTTTAAAATGAAAAGAGTTTATTTATCATCGATCAAAAACTATACACCTTAAGTATATAAACGAATACATAAATGTAAACACATACTGGAGATACAAATCTGGCGAAGTAGATTCCGACATTATCGGAAGGCTGATAAAATGACAAAAGTATTATAGTACGCCCATAATGTTTTTATACAGTCTTAACCACCTCCGAATTTAATTATTTCGAAAGCACAAGCGTCCTATCACGTGTATTATTTCGTTTTTTTTTTATTTATAAATATGGAGATTATCGAAACGTGTTGTATGAGACAAAGACATTTTGTTCATTTTCAATAATTAAAAGTAAAATGTAAATGCTCATCTCGCATGTATGTATATGTATCTTTATTATGATCATATTACGTCTCCCCGCACACTCTCCCACCGATTTTTTTCTTGTTCATTAAAACTTATTTTTGAACTTTCGGTCACTATTACATATATATACTTCTGATTTTATTAAACTCAATGGATCGTCATTGACACGTAACGGTTAAAAATACTTGATTCCGTGAAAAATTCATTGTAATTGTATGTGCGTGTACGGATAAATTTATCATGTCCGTATATATTTAGTTTTGCAAATTAGCAGAAATAGACCTAAGATTGCTAATCACAGTATTTCCATCACAATTATATATATTACGTCGAATGTTAGAAATACAGTTTTGAAATATGACGCGATATCGATCAAGCATTTTACGTAATATTTAACTTTGTTCACTGTAGAATCTTGTTCACTGCAGAACATGTTTCGTTTCGCTTTCATAATATTCGCTGATGAATGATGTTAAGACACCGAGAGAACGAGCTTCATAATGAATATACTATTTAACGCACTCAAACGAATTGTCTACAAGAGAAAACATAAAATCAATGTTCTTGTCAACATTTTTCCTTTTATTTCATACCTGCCACGTTTATGTTACGATAGTTATCGTAACAACAGTCATTAGAAGCCGTTCGCAGAATTCATATTATTATTAGGTCGTGTAATATGAAACGTTAGATTTCTCTTCATTCGCAACTTTATCGCTCAAATGATCATTTGCTGTTTCTATCTTTATCGTACTACCTTAAACTTTATATAATTCTCCATCAATTATCATTATTGTTTTTCACAGTTTGTGGATATCTATAATCTTTTTAAAAATTTCATATAATGGTGTCAAGTATATAATGACATAAGATTGATTCTTTTCTGTAAATTCAAACTTTGACGAGTTGTAACTTTGTACAAAAAAGGACATTCTCATTTCTTTAGCGAACGCCATTATATACAATTTTTACAAAATTATACACTTTCAGAAGATAAAAAAGCCAATAGTAGTAATCGATGAAAAATTGTGTAAACTTTATAAGGTAATACGAAAAAACATGTAAGTACTTTTCGATGGTCAATTAATCATTTGAGTGATCATATTGCAAACGATTAGAAATTTGACATTTCATTTGTACGACCTAATATTATTAAAGTCAAACCACTCGAAATACTGCTTGAGACATGGTTATTTTACAAGGGGAGGCAACAGTCTTTTACTGTACGTTTTCTCAATGTCCTCGACAGCGTTCTTCAGAACAAAGAGCCACGTACAAAATTTGTAACATTTGAAAACATACTGTTACAAAGTTATTTTCCTAATTTTTAAATAACTTCAAACAAGTAAAATGTTTTGACTCTATTCTGTATCTTTTTAACACTTTTAAGTATTCTTTCCAACTTGTATCCTCCCCTTTTTAGGTAATTAAGTAACGTTAACATGTCGAAGAAACAAATATCTCGCACAGGTGTAACCGTACAATCTTTCACAATATTCGCTAATCTCGCGTTGCAAACATTCGTCGTTTCACTATTGTATCGAAACTGCAAACACACATAGTAATTCATGAATCTCAATGTGGACGAGATATCATACTTTAGTGCCATTATCTGACAATAAGCTCAACTCTGACGAGAACGTGCGTCTGGGCTATTATTCGCATTATGTGCATACATTCACGTATACAAGCGTATACAATAAATTATATATCTTTCCTTGAACAACGTACTAGGTCGTAGAACTGGGTGAAACAATTTTTCGACTATTACAGAGTTTAACATTTCGAGAAACTTATTCATGCAGTTAGGTCAGAATGTGCTCAAATGAATTAATGGACGGGATACATGAAACCAATGACCACCTAGAGAAATACAAAGTCGTATATAATTGATTTTCATTTTTGAATTAGTACAATAAATTTCTCGAAATATAAATTTATTACGAAACACTGTATCACCGAGCAGCTAGGCTGACTCAGATTCTAGCACGTATCTGTATTATGAATAAAGTGTTATTAAACGGGTCAGCATTTAAAGCTTAATTATATCGATGTGTCCTCAAATATAATGTCAAAAACAGCGGCAAAGTTATTCGTTTATAGAATGAAGTTAGTAAGAAAACAAAATACAACAAGTATAAATTTTCTGCTACTAGTAAAACTGTCTGGATCTGAATGGATATGTTTTCAGTTTCGTATCGTTTTTCTTGTATGAACATGTATTTTATGTATTTTTCTGTTTTTATACGATTCCCAGATTGTTCGATGAACTTTTAAAAAATTTCACAACTGTTCATTTGTGATGTGAGATGTCTTTATTTTTAATTGTTGTACAAAATAGAGCGAGGGAGTAGTATGCTAATGCTATGAACACTAATTTCTTTCTCGTAATCGTTGTAATTAAAAATTGCAGTTCCGTAACTACGACGTAAAGAATATATTCGGATCATTTCAATAAAAACAAAAGTTGAAACGTTGCTTTTACGAAAAGAAATAATTTTTAATACAAAATGGATTCTTTGATTCACAATACTGTATACGAGACATAATTTCGAACGAACATAGACAATCTGTTCAAAAATATAAACAACGAGATATACCTGCATAATTCGTTGTGCCGAAAGTAAATTTATTAGGATCATTTGGGCGACTTCTTTAGAAGAGAGAAAAATAAATAAAGATATAATGTATAACACGTAAATCAATTGGAAAGACGTTTAAAAGAATTATTGAAAGTGTGGTACAATGACAAATCAATGTAGTGTTTGTAATTGGCAAATGATAATATCGAAAAAATATTAAGACATACTTTACTGTAGAAATTTTAAAGAGCTCTGTGATACCCTTCGCTAATCGAGACAAGCATATATGAAACGATTACAGTTTTATCAAAGCTAATTGTATCTCCTAAGAACTATCTCGAAGCTTCTGCAATTCCTGTTAACGAATACTGTGCGGCTTATATTACCGTACACTTGAATAGCATACGTCAAATATTGCCAAGAGATGGGTGATCTCACAGCACTAACGAACATTTACTACATAAACTGAGAAATTCTTCAGTCCTGATTTATGATCTGTTTTTACGTCCATTTTCTTTTTTTTGATGGTTGATATAATTTAAATCAATAAAGGTATCTTAATCATCTACATTTGGAAAATAAATCGCATTCAATCCATACGTAGAAACATATTTATCTCATTTTTATAGAACACAAACACACTAAAAATTTGTTCTTCTAGATCCAGAAGACGTAGAACTCAGTTTTCGTTCGGTAATTTTTGAAGAACGGTAATGGTTATACGTGAACTTATTGTTAGTTCTGTATTGTATGCTTCTATGTTAAAGCACCATTCAGAAACGTTTACAGAATTAGTTGCTCTTCGTTTGCAATTGCACAATCATCTGTAGATCGACAATGGTCTTCTCCAGCATTTCAAGCCAAGAGACGTTGGTCAACGAACATCTTAATTGACTCGCGCAATTATTGGCTGTCACTGTGTCAAATAAACTCGGAGATGTTGTACTGATGCTTGTTGGAATATTTTCTACTTGACTGTTGCTCTTATGTTTTGATATAGTCTTGTCATCCCCTGATTCAGACGAAGTCACATCGTTCCCTTCTGTTTTGTCCTTTTCTTCCGTGACTATGTTAGAAACACTTTTCTGTTCGTTAAGTTCTTTGATTGGTAGATGCAACTCCTTATCCGTGGTCTCACCGTCTTCGTTAACAGTGAACTTCCGTTTCTTTGAGGGCGCTTCTATTTCTTGTTGGTTCGCTTCTTTCACTTTAATGGCTCTGGTTCGAGTTAACAGAGTCTCTACAGCCGGTAATAAGGTAGCCGGTGGTTTCAATCTCGAACTGCTACTGTAGACTAAAGCCAGTGCTCTTAAGTCCCCGGTTAATCTATGAGCAGATGCTTGAATGTCTACTGCTTCAACCATTGCCACCATAGAACTTACTAAGTTGTCAATAAGTAGACAAGTTTGTTCGGTTAACACGTGATTAGCAAGTTTAGGAAAGAAGGTTTTCAAAAAGGCATGTATTGCCGGTACACCTAACGATGATCTCTCATCCAGTAATACAGCATCAACATAGTCTACTGTATAAGAAGAACAGAGAAGAGACGCAATATGCTTTCTGTCTATGTGTGTAGCAGCATGGACGTCTAACCACAGTCGAGGAAACAATGCTAAGTGCAATGGAACACCTGTAATTCAATCATTTCATTAGAACGTCATTAAGTTATTCGACACCGAATCGAGCACTCTTTATGATCAGTGATGAAATAGAATCAATTACTCTTGACTAATGATTCTATTTTCCTTTATAAAAATTAGTGAGCCGTAATTAAACATTGTTAAATCGAAAAAGTAATCGAAATCAACATCCGATCGCAAAAGTGACCGATTTGGCATGCAAGGACTCATTCTTCGAGGTGTGTAAGAACCTGAAAATGTCGAATGGGCGAGTCGAGAATTTTATTTGGAATCGAGATGGATTCTCGAATATATCGGGATTCCCGAGAATATTCGAGAATCCCGGAATTTTCGAGATCCCAACTTTTGGGGTTCTTGCACACCTTAATCATTCTACAAAGGGTATAGCCGGATAAGTTAGTTAAGAGTGCCCCCAAACCAAATTGATTTCTGATCACATTCGATAAGATCACCAAAGAAAACTCTGTGTGGCAAGTTTGAAGTCGATACCCCTACCACAAGGGCAGTATGGGGTGAACAAGATTTTAATGAAATATGCTCAAAGAAAATTACGAAAAATTCATGAACATCTCTATCTAATAGCACACGCGACTGTGAATATTTTCCGAATTTTTTAGTGCAAAATCGATTTTTAGAAAATTCCAGGAATTTGAAATTGCTGATTTTATATCGAAGTTAACAGATAACCACGTTTATATTATTTTGGCAGTAGCGTCTTGTTGTGATTGTCGTTGTGTATTTTTTTCAGATTTTTCGAATTAGGCAAACGTGTTTAAAACACTGAAAATTTTCAAAAATCCGAAAAAATGCATATTTCGCATAGAAGTTTTAGAGATATTAGTTTTATAAAAATTCCGTAGAGACATTGTTGAAAGCAGTGTTCTCAATTTTTGTCGGATTTTTTTATAAAGTGCATCGTAGTTAAGAAAATAAAAAATTGATTTTTCTTTACTTTTCTGTAGGTATATTATGTAATATTGAACACATCTATCCAGCTATACCCTCTATCAATAAGCAGTAGTACCCACCTTCAAATCCTAACATAGCACTTAAGTTAACTAACGTGTCCGTCATACAATCATTATTGATTGCCAATCTACACATCACATCAATAAGTTCGTGATACGGTAAATAAAACTCGAGCAACGCGCTATCGTATTCCGGGTCCACTCCTTTCGACGCTTCCAGCTGAGAATGCGGCACTGCCATTTGAACCATTGGCCTGGCAGGTCGAGTAGGCATTTTACCTGGAGGAGTAGATCTTCTTGGAAGATATGGACCTGGTGGAACAGCGGCATGGGATTCTTGAAGAGCCGCGTGGCAATGTGAAAGCAACGGCGCTAAAATTAATATAGCCTCCGCAGGCACAAGCATGACAAGTTCCTTCAAAAGATCTATAGCAAGGTTTCTCATATCCGGAGGATTATATGTGTTCAACAATGTCGCCAATTTGCGAAGAATGTCTGGCCATTCTTTACAATTAGCTAATATATTCCTTGCGTCTGGTCCTTCTCTAGCAGTTCTGATGCATCGTACCAGTTCGACGATAATTGCTATTAATTCAGCTAGATCTCCAGCTACATGACACGCTGTCGCTTCATGATACATAATATGCAGCATGTGAAAGGCTTCCAGAGCCATACTTAATCCTCCATTGTATACAACGTATAAGCGGTCGTCATCTGTTTCGATTAAAATACTGTAAAACATAAATATGAATGCATTAATACAAAGTGGGTCTCGAACAATTCAACTCGTCTTGATATCAACTACAACATTATGAGGATAAAAGTGCATGATACTGTTTTAACCTTTAGCACTAGAGTCTCAGAGTCTTTAGACTCAGAGTCACCACCAAAAATTGCTGTACCATTATTCAGAATATTGTTCACATTATTAAATATGATGGGATCTAATCAATTATTACACATTTAATTATTGTATGAGGTATTATATCAGTTTCATATCTACAAAATGAAAAGAAATCGTATAGAATGGAATTATTCTAGCTAGGAAGAAATGTTTAATTTTCGAATTAAAATAGCTCCGAGTGCAAAGGGTTAAAAAAGCCAATGACCTTCAGATAATATTGATAATAATACGAAACGATTACAGTAGAAATATTTAAATGTCCTGTTTCTTGTAATTCACCCTATATACATTGTTATAGATGTGCGTATATATATAGATTAATGTTATTGAACTATGTTAATAAAAGAATTGATTAAATACGATACCGGAATGCAGAAATGAGTGTGGCCCAACACGATCGTCCGTCTAGTCCTTGTAAGTACGAAGATAATGTTCCTCTCCTGAACGATGCGATTTCAGATTCTTCTTGCTCCGTTTGATCCGGATGTCTGGCTACTAATAACTGCATCAATTTGAACAGTTCGTCTACAGCCTATAACGAAAAACAAAATTATATTCCTATTTTCAAATTATAACTAGCACTTTAACCCCTTGCCGTACGATTTCTTCCAAATCTATCCTTATTAAACTTACTTTTCATTTTAATAATTTTCTGGAGGACAAAAAATTATACCTTCGTTATACAATTGCACATTATACCTTCATTATACAAAAAGATGGTATTCGTATTTACTAAAATTCGATTCGAAATATTCATTACAAGTCCGACTGAATATTATAGCATAAGAGATTAATTAGCAGATGTAGATATCATTAGTAACACAATCTTACGGTTGAGTATTGAGTTGGATGTGGTGTAATATTCTTGAACGCCCATTGAATATTCTGATGTGCAGCTAATTGTCTTGTGAAGGTGCGTGATTGTTGGCAGCAAAGTCGTAACAAACCATAATAAGCAGGCAGCATTACTCTGTTAAATAATACTACGTCTTGATCCTCATGATCGGCCCTACAATATGTATGTGCATTAGAAAATTACATAAGTATCGTTTACATGCGAAAGAAAATTAAGCTTACAAGATATAATTAAATGCAATATTTTTAGTTATATGTGGATTATGAAGTATAAGAGCAACATTTTCTGGACAGTCCGAGCAGACATGGTACCAAAATAATAATACGGCTTGCTTATTGTGATGCACTGGAATGCTAGGCTCAGAAAGTTTCGGATGAAACAGTGTCCATAAGTCATTCAAATATTGTCCAAACTAGAAGTAAATAATCCATAGTAATATATGTCTGTCGTAATACATTATGCTACACTTACCATCAATTTTTCCGTCTTGGAAACAACGCAATAGGTGAGCAATGCAAAATAGGCAGTGAGTTTCATTGTACCATGGGTCTGTATATCGATATAATGTCTTGCTGGTTGTAGCAATCTCAAAAGTGCTGTATATATTTGATGCAATATTAAAGTAGCTTCCGGTGATAATTGCAGTTCTCTAGACGTATTGCAACCTAAACCTAATCGATGAGCACTGCGATAGCCTTGCCTAAAGTGAGTCGAGGGAACTAACGATACAAGGAGGAAAGCAGCCGCCGAACGAACTCTTTGATTCGAATGTTCCAATAAGAAATGTTGCAACCATGTATCCAATCCTTGTAGCACCCAAGCATGCGCAAGTTTGCTTCTTGTGACAGCCAAAGCTAACCACTCCAATGCTCCATGCGGCGCAACCCTGGCTGCTTCCCATACTCTGCCCAAAATCAGTTGAGTCATACAAGGCAAACCACTAGGTCCTGAACTCTCTGTCAATAGCGTCAGAAGTTTGAAAAATGGTTGGCACACATCTGTATGTTTAGTTATAGCTTGGAATATCATTGTTACAATGTGTATAGCTAATCTGTCGTTCCAACGACACAAAGACTGAATTAAGTTTCTTGTTTGATTAAGATTAATGACATCTCGCGTTTGTTGATACAGAAATGGAAATCCTTTACCTCCAGCAACAGCGCTGAGGTCTGCTGGAGACAAGGCTAGCCTGTGATCGGGTCCTCTACTACGTTCAACCAATGTTGCTATCAAAGTGATCATTTTATCTAAGGAAGCAGGTCTCAACTTTTCTGTTGGCATAGCAACAATCTCTTCTTCTTCTTCCTCTTCGCTAACTGCATCCACAAATTCATGTGTCTTGTGGCCGAGATAAAAATTTACCATAGTTGAAATAGCTTGCACTCTGATCAGGAAGAGCGTTTCTTCCTCGCCCATTTTGCTGAATTCATATAAAAAACTAAAGTACTCCGTAAGGTGTTTCAAATGTTGTTTCGCGTGTTCCATAAGAGACAGAAGCATTCTGACGAATCTTGTTACGCATGATCGAGTACCGACAGTGTTAACGTCATTTTCCTCGTCGCAGAGAAGATACAAAGGTGCTTGAGTAGCGCGCAATCGTTGTATCACATGAATACACAGTCTTTGGAACATTTGTCTCACCATTTGATTCGGGCATTTGACTAGAATTTGAATTGGCCACCACGAGTCATTAGCCATTCTTTCGAGAAATCTAGCGCATGCACCAGCAGAACTGTTAAATTGTTTAGTTAACAGCTCTACCCATTGTACCATAGTCGGTTTTTCCTTAGCGTGAATAAAAGTTTCCATGAAGAAGGATGTTGACAAATCGGCTGACATTTCTGTTATATCAGGTTGAACGGAGAGCAACGTTTGCGGTATGTATCCACATATTTGCCACATGAACGTGAAGTAAGTGTGCTCGAATATATTTTTATCTTGTAAAAAGTGCATATTATCCTGCCATATCCAATCTTCGAGTTCTTTATTTAACTCTAACGGTGGTAATTTGTTAGTGTTCTTCTGAATCAATGAAGAGGGTTGTCGTCCATTTGGACTAGAAACGGTAGCTTCTTCTTCTTTTACTTGATCACCAGGATCAGCACACCATTCGTAGAAAAGCATATAGGCAGAGTTTGTTTTCTCGAAACTGAAATCCATGAATTTATCTGTAACTGAATCATACGTTTTACTTGTCATCTCACCACCAAAACATTCTGCTGCTATTTGATTCGGATCAAACGGTTTAACTTCGGCATCATTAAATAAAAACCATTTATCTTTGTTAGGACATGTGCGGTCTCTAATGAAACTGTAATAATGTCCGCCATCAGCAGTACCCGTATGGACAGTTACACCGATTAAATCATACTGATAGTATTCTTTTTCGTCTTCGTCGTCGTTATTATCCAGCTTCGTTTGATCGCCTTCGGATTTCTTCTTTTCCGAGGCTTTCTTTTCCTCCTGATAATGTTGGGGCATCAGTTTCTTCTCAACATACCCGGACATGTCTAGCCTCAATGGAAAACTAAAGTGCGTATTTACTTTCTCCTTCAACATGGTTCCCATATTAAAAGTATATCTCATAGTATTAAAGCATAATATGTGTGGTAATTTTTTGAAACATGCTCGCTTTTCTGCTCTGGCTTTTTTACCGCATTGAGAGCATGTATACATATTGTCTCCTTCCAAAGTATCTTTAACTGTGACTTCATCTAAACTCTCATAAAGATTTCTCATGTCCGCTACTTGGCAACGAACAGTGTAAAACTCTTCCAGTGTCCTGCTTACATGTTCACAGTCTAATGATACAACATTATTAGATATTACACCGCAGAATAATGTTTTCACCAAATTTTTCAGATCCGCTGTCATCTCTTCTAATTTGGATACAAGGTCTATAAAGAATTCAGCCATATCCTTTTGTTCGCCAGTGTTAAGGGGCTCGTGATTCATGGTGTACACTCTACAGAAACTTCGAGGGTTGTATGCTTTTCTCTCAGATTCTAAAAGATAAGCAAACATTCTTTGTAGTTCCCTTAACGTGAGTTGATGCTTATTTGCTCTATTACAATCAGCGCCTAATATGGAGACACGCGCTTGCGGCATCATATACAAATGCTGCATGCAGCTAGCCATGTAGCAAGTTGCACCCAAGTTTGTTAGACCCACGTATCCACAATCAGAACGTCCATCTTCGTGTGGCCAATAGTCCCATGGGTACGGAGAATGAGGACCAGGTTTATGCTGAGCCAATAGTTTTTCATGAAGGATTCTATAATTATCGGGTGCCGATTTTACAAGCTCGACTAATAGGTCAAATGCTGCTGATCTGGAAACTTGACTTTTACACTTGGGCACATGTTTTAATCGCGGATTTGGCAATGCGAATAGAAAATCGAACACTTCGTGCAACAAATTTTGTCCAATTTTTCCTTGTTTACAAGATGGGTTGTGCGTCATTATATTACAAGTAAGATTTAATAATCCTACTAAACCATCATCTTCTATAGTGTTGTGGCGAGTTTCAAGATGTTCTCTATTTAAAACAGAGTCGATCACCCTTACTGCTAGTGCCTCAAGATCTATCGTAGTATTTGAATCATCTGTTCCTTCTTTGATTGCTTCTTCTGGTAAAGAATCGACTAATCGACAAACTAACCAGAAGTAGTCTCTGCAAGCAGGTCCGTACGGTTCTTTTCCATCATCCAACACTGGATGCAAGTGTAACGGTAGGTCTGGTTTCCTATGGGAAGGCTGCATCGCTTCTGCTACCACAAGATGTTCTAATAATGTGTTCAACATTGGTACAATTAAACTAGCGATATCGGAATTGTCGTCTTCAGAACCTGTAGTACCTAAGCACAGTCTATATAATGCTGTACAAACTTCCCTCCTCACTGCTGGTTCAGGATCTTCCAAAACTAATCTTCGTAACCATGTTTTCCCAAAAGGATCTCCCGATGAAAAAAGATATTGTCTAACCGTGTCGTCGCTATGTACCCAACAAACTAATAGAGCCATAGTATAATGTATAACTTGAGATCTACCGAAGAGACCTGTTTTGTAGTGATTTGGATCTCTAGGCAAAGATGCTTCGTTTAATATACTCGTTATTCGAGCCATAACAGCATCCACGTTCATCATCGATAGCATTGCTTCGCTTAGTTTAGGTACGAGCAATTTATCAGCTTTACTCCGTTTCTTCTCTTCCTTAATAACACCCAAGTGACATAACTGTTTTAGTAAACTAGCGAGACAATCCTGCTGCCACTCGCTACCATCTCCCTGTTCCAAACACCCTGACATGAAAATATCGAACAAATGTCTCAAGCCACCGTGTTGAACAAACAGTGTAGACCAAACAACATCTTTTTCTTTGTCTTCGTGATTATCATCTGCATCGCCTCCTCCTTCGTGGGCAGCTGCAGAGGAAGATGACGAATTCACAGTGGAAGGTTGACTTGTTGTACTACACCTACTTAAAGACTCTACTATATATAAAGAGTACATTAACTTTTGGGGGCTTGCAGGATCGAGCAATTCCGGTAGAGTAGTTTCTCCCAACTTCTGGAAACCTCTCAATAAGGTAGGACTTGTTGGTAGTAAAGTCAATGTGTCCCAAACTCTTCTTGAAAGCACTTGGGCTTTTGTATGAGGAATTTCCTGTCCACCTTTCACCACCGTTTTCATAGCGCTCAAAGTCCTCATCAATGTGAACAATTGTTCAAAATATTGTGGTCGTAGTAGCAATAATGTTGGCAAAGACTCTCGAGGAGGAGGTGGTAAAAGTGACGGTGAATCCATGTCTCGTTTGTTGCATCTGCTTGTACCGTTACCACGACCAGCACCGGGAGAAATGAACACTAGTTGACCATCTTTAAAACCCATTTCCTGTAATGTCTTTTCGTCGAAATCAATTGTTAATTCCTGACCCTGTGTAATCATTCTAATTGGCCCATCGGTAAGCAAAGATCCTAATACTGATCCGTTACTCTGATTTGTATTCGTAGAAGACGATGACCTTTCTTGAGTGTTTTGCGTATCATCCCACCATTTAGCAACTTCTGCTCTTAAATCAGCAACATAATCAGTACTGAAAAGTGTAAAGCTCGTTTTCTCCGGAATTCCGGCTGGTTGTACGAATATTCTTAGCTGTTGGCCCTTTTCGGAAGTGTTCATGGCTACGTGACTACCAGCGCCTCTACCTTCTAATACCCAACGACGTAAATGGTATGCGTACCGTTTTCGGAAAGCTTCTAAATGTGTTCTCAACAATAACAAAGCTCGCTGTATGCAACGTAAACTAGCTTCTTCATTTGTTTCTAAATCAGCGCTAGCTGCAGCGAGATGGGTCATACACTGTGAAACGAATTCTGCTTCTTGCGTTAATTGTCTGGACATATAGTAACCGTTTAAATATTGTATAGCTGCCATACTAACATCTGTACTTTTAGCTTTCAACGCTATTCTCCACAAGAAATCCATGCCAACCGAATCTACGTCCCTTAAAGGTCTGTCTAAGTGTGCAGCAGCCAAGCGAGCTAGATTGCACAATTGCTGAAAAAGACTAAGCCCCATCATGCTAATAGTTTCAGGTGGCAAACTTGGTAGTTTACGCATGCATAGATGTTTAAGCGTGTCCATTCCAAGGGCATGTTGTTCTGTTGACTTTGCTTGACTGAGTAGCCAACTGAAGAGTTCATCGGCGCATGTTGGATCTTGTGACAAACATTGCCACAATATGTCAACTTGCTCAAGGTTTAGGCGAAAACAGTCAGGTGAACCCAAAGGCGAGAAAATTGAGGAGAGAAATTGTAGTCTCACTTGTATTTCTGTTTGATGAGAATACAGACTGTTTTTTGTACCCGTGCTGGTGTAAGTTTTCAGGTTGTTGAAAAAGTATTTCATCATTCCACGTTCACGATCCGCCCATGTTGTTATCGTGTGTGCGTCCATTGCGCCAAATTGTTGGAAACTGGCAAGTAATTTCGGTAACAACCTTAGAGACACAACTACTGAACGGTTAGTTGATAGATTTTCTAAACAACCTTCTATAAATTTCATAGGTATAAGTCGGTCGACGTTAAAACAAAGAAGATTGCATAATGCTTTCTCAGCTTCTAAAGCTAAACCTTCTCCTAGTTGACCTATTTTCTCATCTTGTAAAAGATCCCATAACAATGTATTTCCAGATTTACATACGTTATCCAAGTTGAATTGAGAACTAACGCGTGTAACAGTCTGACGAACACTTCTTACTTGTGGAGGACGACAAACAGATCGTCTAATCGTCATTGTTGGATGAGAATGGTGTGGATGATAAGCTTGCATTTGTATAGCCGTTAGATGACGCGCCGCTAGTTGTGCTAATTCTTCTTCGCAACCGCTTTCTTCTCCGTCGAAGTCTGCCATATTTTTCTCACTTTTATTTGATATTCTACTGCTATAAGAACCTTCTTCGTCTGATAACATTTCATCTAAACCGGAAGGCAAAAACGTCGGTCCTGTCGCATGTACCAAACCTGCAAGTTCAGATATAACAGCGCTAGGACCATCTGCTGCAGCAAGAACTCCAGCTACGTCACTATCGTCTTCATCATGCGAAGTGTCTGCAGAATCTGGAGCCCGATCTACGTTATGACCTACTAGCGACATGTATTTATTTTTATTTGCCCTTCTCAATAATGCTGCTGTAGTTGGAACTTGTTGATCGCTTGGATCTAATCCCATTGCTTGTTGCTTCACGCGATCCAATGCGTCAACGCTTTTTGGATCATGATCATCAAAAGAAACTAATCCACTTGTGTCTAAAGAACTATTTAAGCTGTCCTCAGTTCTACTTTTTATATCGATCATTAAATCTTTAGTCTTCATGCCATTTTCTTGACTAACAATATCTTCAAACGTTTTATCCACGGTAACTAAAGAACGTTTCTGTGGTTTCTTTCTTTTTCTCAACACCTTCCTCTTTTTCTTTTCAATTGCAATTGTTTCTTCTGCGTTCGACTTTTCTGTGTCTGCTTCTGCATCCGAGCCGCTCTGTTTTTCTTTTATGTCATCCTGTATAGTGCACACAGAATCTTTCATAGACTCCGCATTACACTCAGACTTTTCTAATGCTGAACCTTCTGCTTCGTTTAAGTTTGCCTGTACAACTGTTGTGCCCATACTTTTTGCTTTGAAAGGACCTACAAAATATGTATATTCTATTTTAGATCTATTTGCTACAGGTGTGCGAGGAAAATTTCTCGCACACTTATACTATTTACAGAAAAAGAAGTGCATTTTTTGTATGAGGCATACCTTCTCCATCGCTGCTATCTCCTCTTGCTTGTTTCCTTGGCGAAGGTCCTTCGGATGGAGCAGGACTCGGTTCTTCATCCTCATCTGGACTGCTTCCATCCATACCACTGGCATCGCTCGTACTACTACCACCGACACCACTAGTTCCTCTCAAAATTTCTCTATTTTTGATAGTTAAACCCCTTGGATAGCCTGAACCACCTGCTGTCCAAATAAATTTAATCAAAGCAGATGCCAGGAATAAACTTTGTTCTGTGTGGTCTTTTGGTTCTAGTTTCCCTAACAAAGAATATAAATGTAGAACTGGAGTCGGAGCCAAGTGTTTCACTAAGGGTGCCAACAAATCATATACTGGACGTCCGCAGTGTTTTAATTGTGCAGCTTGCCACATGGTATCCATATCTGATGATGCTATTCTACCCTCCATAGCCAAAAAACTTAGTACAATGTGACTTTGTTTAATAACTTCTACGTGCAAATTTGGTCCAAATATATGAACTATTATGTTGTTTTCCGTCAACCAAGCTGCCAAAGCATGGCCCACTTGCTCCACTTCAGCAATAGTTTCGCTGTTACAAAGTTCATTGAATGCTGTGATATGAGCATTTATCTGAGCTATTCCTGCTAGTCTCATGGTTAAAGTTGTACTAGTGAAGTATTTAAAAGCTAGATCCAATCCATCCCGATCGAAACTTGGTAAAACAGCATCAATGGGATCTTTTACAGCGCTCCACATGAAATCTATATTCGCAAAAATGATAAATGCATCATTAAAAGGCATGAGGCACACATTAAAATACTTATAGGAAATTTGAAAATTTACCAGCCATTGTTCTAACTGCAGGTGTGCGTAATTCTTTGTCTGCTAAACGACACATATATTTCATAACACGGCTGCGTAATGGTATAAAGAGCTGAATGACACTACCATAGTTCAACCAAAGTTTCAAATTACAAATTACTGCAACCATAGAGTGTGCAAGACTAACTGGTAATGTAGTTTCCATATCAAAACAAGCTGACATTAGATTAAAGCCACCTTGATGGCAAAATATAGAAACTGCTCGTATTAAGGGAGCTGGTACTTCTGGATCATGAGGCTCGCAATATCCACCTTCATCCTTTAAAAAGAATAAGAGAATATTGCGCAACTTTCTAATAGAAGCAAACTTTAGGTACCCCGATTAATGATGAATACAATAGTAGATGAATATAATAGTTACTTTTATCGGAGCTAAAGGATTAATTGCACCACCATGTTTCATTGCAATATAAAGAGGAAAATTTAATAAAAATATCTTTGAAAGCAGATGGAACAATTTTTCTCTATCCTGTTGAGACCAATTTTGTTTTATTTCTGTTTGTGCAAAATCTGAATCCTCCGTCTTTCCCTCATCAGTTTTTTCTTCTTCTTCTTCTTTTTCATCTTTAGGTGATGCTCTTTCAGCATCTGTTTCCTGCCCATTATGTTGTATAATTTGCAATTGTTGTAATGTGCACAACACAACACTTTGCGTTAATCGTATAAAACGATCAAAATTTTTTATTTCTCGGTAACAGCACATACATTGCCTAAAACATTCAAGACTAAAAAGATCTTTCAAGTTCATGCACCGTATAAAATATTGCAAATAAATGTATATAGAAATTCATAATTCATTTAAACAATGGGAGTGGAACCAGACCTTTGTACCCATTGATTAACATAATGCAATGTTGTGTCCACATCCGAGATACATAGAGTAGCCAATCCATCTTGTTCTTTTGATGATCTTTCATCATCTAAATGTAAATTATATATAAAAAAGAGAATATATTTATAAACAAGTAATATAAATAATGGCAAAGTAACAGTTCAACTTTTATTATCATTCTAACGAATAAAAGATTTAAATATTATTTCATTTAAACTGTTCTCTGCATTCCAATGTATGTTACTGATTGTTTCAGCGTGTCGTACAATTTTAATATTATTTACGACGTTTTCGGTAAAAAAAAATTAACAAGATAATGCTGGATCTTCAATAATTAGACCTTCAAATACATCAAATAAGACTATCAAATTAATCCAACAAGCCACAAGACTATCCATAAGCAGTAAGGTTATACATTCTAATGTTACAAACGAAACTTTATAGAGAAATGTATGAAATAAATGAAATGTTTCTTTATAGAATCTGTTATCCTTAGATTGTTTATACTAAAGAACTAATTGACGACGCGAATGCATAACTTCGCAACATGCAGCAGAGTATAATAGGTTAACATGAAAGATATTGTATACATTTTGCTTACAGGAGAGCAGAAGGTCGTGAAAGTCAACACACACATCGCACATGGTTTCCTCTCTTTAGCCTTCAAAAGGCTTTTAATCACGTCAAGTTCATCACTCAACTTCACCACCATCCATCCCAAAAGTTGGTAATATTATTAAACATTTGTATTCTTGATTATCCTCAACAGTTGATTAATTCGTTAGTCACCATATTGCTTTTTTACGCAGCTGCGTTCACTTGCTGCTTACTTCAGATGAGCAACAGCGAATACCTATTCATCGCGAAAAATTCTTTTCTAGCTATATATAAAAAAGCACGACAGTAAAGAAAATTTTGATCAAGTTGTCTCAAGCACAATCATACTTATTCAAATGATGATACGAAAATCCATAATCTCCTGTTTATCAATATGAATGTCATTATGACAGAAGACAGCTGATCGTCGCCATATTTTATCGAAAAAATATGGAATTTTAAATATTTGTGGGAGCTCTTTAAAAAAAATAATAAGATGCAGAAAATAAGACCTTGTATGTAACATAAAAGTAATATAAACAAATTATTATTTCCTGTTGTTGGAATTTAAAAAGTATACAAAAACGCTAATAATTTTTATACTTATATATACGCAAGTACAATATTCATTTTTTATAAATGTAAAATAATATGTTCACTGCAGTCTCCATATGTATACGTAAAATTGAAATATATTGAAAACATAAGAGATGTCCTATTTAAAAACAGATATATATATTTTCGATTTGAAATGTTAGATATGATTCGTGAAAATTCATTCATCGTATTATAAATTATCACGATATGTATATATTATTTATTATAATTAAGGAAATAACAATATTATTCTAAGTAGAATATCAGATGAAAACAAAGATGAACTAAATTTTTATTAGTAACAATTTTTTGCTTAGGTACGTAATTATAAAATAAAATGTTATATTTTGTTTATCCAGGTTATATATATTTAGTGAATTGGATATATGTCATTTTTAAAAAGGGCATATCGGACTCTTTAAAAAATATTGCTACCGAACTTTCTAAAACTTATTCAAGCTGCTTCAACTAATATACATATGACATCTTGTACATTATCATTACAATATTTCTATTCAAAAAATTTCAACTTGTAGTAATTGCTACCTTTAAATTGTAAATGTGATAATTTGGACATATTTTAAATACGATAGAACGATACCATTTGTGTAATTATAATACATATATATATTTATGTACTATAATATCGGGAAAATATATATATGTATGTACGGTCCTGACGAGAGTAGTGAAACCCAGTGCTAGTAGCGCCAGTTGTACAGACTATGATAAACAAACTTAATCTTGAAGGAAGCATAACATCTTGCGAGATTTCATAGAGCAGTAACTTACGGTTGAAGTTATTGACGTGTGTGTTAGATCACAGGGTGTCGATTAGTGCCATAGTAAAAACAATAACCTTAAAGAAATAATCAACATGGGTAGCACAGATAAAGCTGTGATCACGGGATTTATATGCAGACTTTGTAGTAAGATGAACCGTTTCGTGATCCACATATACGGCGAAGAGGGTGAAAGAATGAAGCTCGCTGAGAAAATAAATGCTTATCTTCCAATTGTGGTAAATTTATTGTTTGCATTTATGTATCTCAGTATCGCTCTTGTCAATATTATTTTTAATTAACTATTTATTCTCGGACTGTTCATGACTGGTTAAAAATTCCATCATGTACAAGTTACATTTGCTGCTTTTTTAATTTATATCTTGTGTAATGACTGTAAATGATTTACCACTTGACAGTGGTGTTTGGTTGTAGTAAACTCCAATGCAATGATAATATTTTTTACATTATACTGGCAAACTGTAATATTAACACTAGATTAATTTATTATAACAAAATTTGTGTATACTACAATAATCTTTATATTGTAAATTGCTTTTTTACATTTAAACGAAAGCTTTAGTTCATGAAGGAAAAATATTGTGTTATATATTACATTATAATTATACTAACAATTTCACTTATACTTCGTTAAAGAACATAAAATTTTGCCCTTTGTCATACAGGTAAACATGAATGACCCATTACCAAAAACAGCATGTCTACATTGTATTGAACGGCTAGAAGCTCATCATGAATTAATGGAACAATTTACGTTGGCTGAACTAAGAAGGGTAGTTACCGAGAATAAGTCACCGTCAGTAGCATCATCATCTGCACAAACTGTTGATACTGCACCAACATCTAGCCCACCCCCGTGTTGACATATAGAATTGAAGACAAATTTTCTCGCTCAATATTATTAAATATTTTTTGTATTTTATTTGGCTCATTACTTTAGTAATTTATTGATAGGAGAACCATATTATTAAAACGAAACTGAATTTATTTGATGATTTATAAACTTATCAGGTTAGTTTATTTGTCTTTAATCTTGTATTTCTTTTGACTTTTTTTTATTTCATATTAGAGCCAATTATTAACATTATAATCTTGTATAATATTTAGATTTTTCATATACCATAATGAATTATTTGCAAGAAATATGAGACATCACATTTATTTTTTGCTTAAGTGGTAATGAGTGATCATAAAATTAATCTTTACAATGCTTCATATATTTGAGCATGCGCAATAATATTACGATAATTGGATCTATATTTTATTGTATGTATTCTATATTATTTTCATTAGAAAATATTTTCAGACATTTTTTAATGATCCACAATACTATTGTACCTTTAATAGGTCTATATTACTGGTGTACAAAGATAAATGAAGTAGATAGGTGTAATCAAGTAATTTTCTTAGAGTATTAGCTAACACGATTTGAAATGATTGAATACAAAAGCAAGAAATCAAGGTTTTAGTTAACGATATTTTTACTAGCACTATGTATTAAATACACAAGATTGTCAATATACTGTACATTATATTGTTCATGTTCTATTCTCATAATTCGGTATCAATAGTTAAAATTTCATAATTCTACATATATACATATGTATGTTACATATAATATACATATAATATAATATATAATGTACATATATTATAATATATTGGCGCACTGCCAGTGGCGCTATATATTATATATATATGTATACAATACATATATTTATGTAACATAAACTATGATAGCGAGATGATTGTATTAACATATATTATTGTGCAGAGTTTAACAAAATTTTAATGTTCACTTTTAAGTTGCAATATAATAAATAATTTATAAAAATTTTTAAACATAGAATTTTAATTCATTGCGATACTTTACACATATTATTGTTATGTTTAAAAAATAAAGACCTCTGTCGTGATATCAGGGTAAATAATGTTGCTATTTTTTTGTTAAGATAAGATTTATTTCTTAACAATATTCGCTAACACAATTAAATGTTATGTGGAACAATATTATTTGTTGGCGACACAATCCACATTGTGCTTACTATATGTATATTATCTCACATGTAATTCATGATTTACAGGGAGAAAATTTGTTTTATGAAGACAAGGATGTGTTCATCACTCAAATATTAGTAATACATATTTTCAAAGATTTTGGTATTATCCATGATATATTTTTTTTTCCATTGACTCAAATATGTTAGGAAGTATTCATTCAGTATTTACGTAAAAGCAGTAAAGTTTTCGATATCTGTAATTAAATTATAATATATAATTTAAATTATATTTAAATTATATAACTAAACTAGTATATTTAAACTATATAATTAAACTAGTATATATAATTTAAATTATATTTAAATTATATATATATAATATATAATTTCACGCACTGTCTAAATATAGAACAAAAAATAAATTGCAATAAAAAATAATAATCTTATGATAGATTTATATATATGTTCAATATATATCTAAGCAAATAATATCTATTTATTACTATGTTTATCCAAACTAATAAAAATCTCTGTAATCAATATTATTTACTCAAGTACGGTATGTTATAAATATTTGGTAAAATATAACTAAATCATTGTAACATAACAGTCATTATGACAGTCTGATAATAGTCTAAGTAGTTTTACAAACTCTTATTGCAGTTTCATCGCGCAAATATAGACAAAACCATAATAAACCATTTATAATTTAATTATATATGATTTCATGGTGTGTAATAGATTGATTTTTTAATTTATTATTTCATCGAATCCCCAATTTACAATGAGTGTCACACACATCCTTTGAACTTCTTAAGACAAATACATAGCATGTGCTACTGCAATACCTCTGAAACCATTATACAATTAATATGCGTAGCTACATTCGTGTGCGATAAACAACTACTAAAACCTGATTTATAAGTGTCCTCAACACACACACAGTGTAAAATATGTACAAAGATTCGTGGAGTCCAACTCCTAAGTTTCTTCCTTCCTTTCTTCGCGCAATCAGTGTGTAACCATGGTATTTGATATCATAAAGCACGTACACAACTGATTTCTTATAAAAAATATATATAATATATATATATATATCTATATAAAATTTCATTCTCTTGTCAGCCAACATATCTTCGTACAAATTTAGTTCCATACGGGGTATTTGATTTCGATTTTTTGCAACTTGTTTCTTAAGTTTAATTCTTTTTGTTTGCTTTCCTTCGTTATTTTTCTTTTCTATTAATACCTGGGGTACATTGACTCCCAAATACAAATATAAATGCATCTTTGACCAATTATGATATACGATGGCGAAGTCTAGTACCTATTTGATGATTAAAGCACAATGGCAGCAATTTTTCAGATATAATGCAAAAGGCTGTAATTTGATGAATCCCGTTGAGCTGCATTCATGACAATTGCATAATCAATTAATTCGATTCTATGCAGTTTGTCAAGAAAGTTTGTTTATTTCTTTCAAAAGTACGAGTGTGTAATTACTTAATTACAATGAACTTTAATGTTTCGTATTTTAGAACAGCTATATGATATATATTTTATTCATGTAAATTATGTACATAAATTAAAGTAATTCTGTTTCCTCTTTTAAAAGTTAAAAATTGTGCTATATCTCACATGCATGTCAATATACAATCATTCGTTTGCTTCACATATTTGTTATATCGTACAAAGAAACATTGCTTTCAATATGATTGTTTTGCTACGGTACTTTTAAAAATCACATCGAATAGCAATGTTGTATTTAAATTTAAGACGAAAAAGAAAACATTCTGATCGTAAGGATGCTACGACTACGTACGTACACGCGTAAATATTGCAGACCACTATGTCATTACTAATCTTAATATATACAAAATCTTTCTATCCTAAGAAATATGTAATTGTTGTCGCACTTGCATACTCATATGATGTCTTCATCTGATCGTCCTGAAAACAGCTCAACCGCCAACAGTGCTACAAGCTATATGCTCGAAACGAAAATGACAGACGGCTTAGACAATTATTTGTTCCCAAGATGTCTTTATAATAACATACTATCGGTAACGTTTTTTCTCAGCCTTTTCCTTAAAAAACAAGAATGAACGATGAAATGATCATCAAGTTCGATAATTTGTACTTTGTATCTGAGCAGGTTAAATGACAAATCAAGGATAAAGATTTCCTTTTTTTTTTAACAGTCACATTACGTTCTTTGACAAAAACAATGTACAACACAAAGCACATATGAATATATTTTCTCATTTCTGATAAATGTTCCTCCCTTATACTAAATCTTATCGTCTATATCTACAATTTATATTAATTGGGAGAAAAATTACCTAAACGATGTTAGGTAAGTAAAAATTGTCATGAAATCTGCTGTGACTGCACAGGGTGGTATCCACTCAATGATACTATTCTATTTATCTCTTGGTGTTGTATAAAAGTTTGTTTAGCGCAGATTAAGTGACATAGGATGTCTCAAGGCAGCTGATCACGAACAGGCTTGTTGCATTTCTGCTTTAGCTGCCTTTATGGCTAAAAACAAATTCGTTATTGTAAATTTTCAAATTTACCTACATTATGTATAATAATACAAATATCATTATAATATTCTATATTCAATGTTTTTTATCTTTTATATGAAATCGATAAAATAATAATTACCTTCCCGTTCTCTTCTCCTTAATTTTTTTCTGCGTCTTTCTATAGCAGCCAATTCAACCTTCACAGCATTATATGTTTTACGCAATTCGGCTAATTTTTGTTGTAATACAGCTATCCTTTGACTTCCATCCAATTCGGGATCTGTTGATATAATAAAAAGTAATTACATCTGTGATATAAGAAGAAGATATAATGAAATACATATAAGAAAATACGCGGATGCTTTACCTAATTCCACATAGAAATTGTATTTTGTCGGTCGAGGTGATCTCGATGAATAGTTACTAAGATCGGTCACAGTGGTGGTCATATTCGTATGATTGTTGTTAGTCGACGTTGGGTTAGTTCCACACAGATTGGAACCTTCGCTTGTATCGTCGCTGTCACTTCCAGCACCGTGTCTACCATGCCTGCTACTATGCCTTCCACCTTTTTTCGAAGTGTTCTTATCACATTCTGAATGTTTTCGACTCCTCTTACGCTTCTTAGGGGACTGAGATTCCTCCACAGAACGTTTAGCAGGTGGCTTCAATATTCTATCGGTAGAATTACCTTCAGCATTTGGTATCGTATCATCTTCACTGAATGCAGGACCTTTACCACCGCTATCGTTGTCTGCTTCAGAACTATCACGATTTAGTTTCAAGTTATCTTCCGACGTTGGCGATGAACCACCTGTTCTTTCTTCCCTTGGAGAACCAGAGATATTGGAAATACTAGAGTCTGGTGTAGTTGGTGGAGTATTGTCCATTACAGGTGCTGCTTCATTGCTTTCCCGTCTTTGGGCAGGCATTAGTGCAGGTAAATGTTGATGATGCGATTGCTGTCTCACACCTAGAGCAGGATTTGGTTGCATCGGTAAAGAAACTGGAACAGATGTTTCGACTGTTTTTGGTAGTGCCATTGTCAAAGTGACAACGGTACTGCTGGTTGTACTTTGACCTGAAGTAGGAGCACTCGCGAAAGGCATTTCCATGAGTACTATACTGGTTTCAGATGTTTCGACTTTTGGTGGAGAACACGACGGACCAGCATTTATTTGTTCGATGTTTTCAGATGCAGGTGCCGGCGAACCTGGTATTTCTTCTTCGCATAGTAAAGAACTAATTGCCTCACCCTCTTCATCTGCTTTTGTAATTGTAACAGACATGCTGCTCTCCGGTTTGCATTCTATAATACACTCTTGTTGTTGATGTTTCAATTGTTGTGTGGATTTTTGTATTTGTAATTTTGAATGCCTTTCCTGCGTATCTTGAAGTCTATCTAACTCCGCTCGTAATTTTACATCGAAGTTCGAGGGTGTTTTTGCATCTTGAGGTTCTTCGTTATCTATTACTAGCCTCTGCTCGGAGTCACTACTATCTGCAGAATCCATAATGTCTTGAGTAACTATTTTTTTACGCTTTTCTTTCTCTTTCTCCTTAAAATCGTGTTCCTTAAATTCATCTTCCACTTTTTTCGATTCTTCAGTTTCAACGTGCTTCCATACTACTTCACTGGTACCTTGCTCTTGTACCTTTTTGTGTTCCGTTTTTGTTTCCACAAACTTCTTTAATTCCACCTCTTTCTTCAACTTCAATTGTTGAAGTTCTTCGTCTTTTTGTTTGATGACTACTCGCATTATCTCTCTACATGGTTCTTCATTATTCGGTGCAATATCTTCTTCTTCGCGCTTTTTACTCTCGATATCTACCTTAGGCCCACTTTGCTCTTCCTTATTTTTTTGTACAATTATAGTATCCAGCTTTTTCGGAATTTCTTTCGAAGGTTTCCATATAACTTCGGGAACCTCATCTTCTTTTTTAATTTCTTTGATTTTATTACGAAAAGCCATCGCCGCTGAGAGCTTCTCCTCTATTGTAGACGTGGCTGGTAATCTTGCACTAATCGGTGCTGGAACTGGTACAATCGGAGAAGAGACAGGAGCAATATCTAATAATTTAGTGTCGAGTGATTTTAATTCTGGAGATTGTCTGTGTTGTAATGGAGACATCTTAATACTTGGTTTTTGCTCCGGGGGCACCTCAGGCTTGTTCAAACTTGGCGATAGTAATTCTTCTCTTATAGTTTCAACCTGTGGACTTGTATCTTCTTTAGACGATTCTAAGGAGTCGTTCATCATATCATTGGTAGAAAACATTTCTTGCTGATAAGTAAATAAGTTCTCTTGTTCTGCTTCTGAAACCTCTGCCTCTGATATTATTAGTCGATCCTCAGAATCATCGTGAGTACCATCATCGTCGCCAGGTAAATCACTGAATAACAAATCTATACCATTTGTTATTTTACCTGTTTCTTCGACGATAGGTGCAGCTTTCACTTGATTAAACGTTGGTGATTCGCAAAGTTTATCAAATGCTTCTTCACACGTACTCGATGATGTCGCAGGCTGCGACGGTTTGTGAGTAGGTTCATTCTCTGTAATTTCATCGATCCGTTTACTAAACAATTTTTTCGGTTTCTTTCTTGAATCATCGATGTCCGGCTTGGTTTCTTTTATGATTGGTGATACAATCATTTTCTGCTTCTTTTTCGGGCTTTTCGGTTCTTCCTCGAATACCCTCTTCTTTACTTTATCTTTTTCTCCACTGGTGTCTCGTTTATTGCGTACTTCAAATTCAAACGGTTCTGGTTCTTTGAATTCATATATGTCTTCTGTACTCTCTGTCGTTTTCGGCTCAGGAGTAGTTTCTAATTTAGTAGGTTCCAAATTTTTATCTAATTTCGGCGAAGCTAGAACCGCGTTTTCCTTTTCTTCTATTTTGATTTCATCCTCTGGATCAGGATCAACTCTAACAAGCTCTAATTTCACTGCCTTGTCGAAACCTTTCAGTTCCGATCGTATTTGATTCAAATCGAAATCTCGACCTTTAGGCTGTTCCTCATCGCTATCAGGTTCCGACTTGATACCCTGTGATTTACCAATCGTTCTCCTCAAACGTTTACCTCTGCGTGGTTCGTCTAAGTTATCTTTATCTTCCTCGCCGTCACTAGTTTCGTCTGGTTTTATTCTATCCTCGGCTCGACATTTCGCCTCCCTGCGTTTCCTATCGTCGGCACCTTTAGATTTGGTCCTTGTTTGTTCAGGTTCTGTGGCATCAGAATCACACGTCTCGCTGTCTTCAGTTTCCGATGCGATTGATATGTCTGTATGTCCAGACGTCCTTCTCGTGCGTCGTCTGTGTTCTATACCAGGCGCATCATTGTTTCTCGTCGTTCTTGTCTGACGATTAGTCGCTGGGGTTGCTGGACTCTTAGTTCTGGAGCTGGAACTTGTAGCAGACAATGGAGTCGTTGATCTAACTGGCTGAGATGTCTCCTTATCTTTCTCCTTCTCATCTTTCTTGACTTCCTTCATCGTAATCGAGGAGCTAACTGTCGTTGTTGGGGCTACACTTTGTGCTCGACGACGACTTTGGGACGCGTTTGAACTTGTGTTCGAGACAATTTTCGACGATTTGTTTACATTATTAGATAAATTTGTACTGGGAGTTTGTGGTCGTGAACTAGCTTTAACACGTTTAACTCTACCCTGAGCTTGTGTAAAGTTTTGCGCTATTCTCGACGCTTTGATCCATTCGTCGTATCTTGTGTTCCATCCAGTGTAATGAACTAGATACATCTGTTCTGTGCCATCCCTCTCCATATCGATAACCTTCGCTTCATACGTGACTTTCGATTCATGAGTAGGTCCATAATATACTTTTAATCTGTCTCCTAATTCTACAGGACCCTTGTAGCAAGGAACAGATTCTGCTAATTGTTCATCGGAACGTGACTTCTCGGCCTCGTACTCTTTACGTTTTCTCCCTCGTCTTTTCAATTCTTCGTCGGTTAAACGCCTCTGTTTGGTCAGCGTTTTCTTGTCCGATTCTCTAGATGGAGTCCTTGTTTCCCTAGTTTCAGAAGAGGTTTTTTTAACAGTATCGTCTTTGGATTTAGATCTCGTTTTAGTAGCATCCTCTTCCTTCGCTTTATCATCTTTTTTGTCTTGCTTTTTAGGCTCGTTTTTCTTCTTCTCTATTACCTTTTTCTTTGACTCCTCTTTAGTTTTAGACTTACCTCTGTTTTGTAACGCCAACGATGTTGAAATTTTTTGAGACTTTTCACTGCTGGATGATTCTGCTTCACCTTCCACGTTCACATCGCTTTCCTGGCCACTGCCACTTTCCTCAAACTCATCCTTCTTCTTCATTTTCACCTCTTCTTCCTTCACCGGTTCCTTTTTTATTTCTTTCTTCTCCTTTTTCTCATCCTCTATCACTTTTTTGTCTTCCTCCTCTTTTTCATTTTTAGCGGCCGTTACTTGTGGTGGTACAGGCGTATTTCTGTCTTTATCTCTAATCAGACTTCTACCGGGACGTTGTTTGCGTATAGTACCTCTTGGATGATTGACCATCGTACAACCTAATTTTCTGTAAAAATCTTCAAACGAATGTAGGAATTTTTTGTAAGCCTGTTTAACCAAATTGTGCGTAGACGGAGAATTTTGCATTGTAAAGCTTAAACGGCGCGTTATCAGTTTCCATTGGTTTTGATTCGTTACGCGATTATAACCACCCAATTTATAAACAGCTCGAAATAACCTGTATAAGTCTATGTCTTCGGATCCGATCATTGGGCAATTATTGATAGGTGTTCCACGATCATCCATAAATTTATATAGTTGCGCCACAAAGTGATCTTTTTCTTCACGCGGCTCATCATCTGAACTCTGAAAAATACAATCTCATTGCAGATAACAAATATAATAAATCGAATTTATTTACAATCACAGATATAAAGTATATTTAAAGATATAAATATTACATCCGAATCAAGCTCTCCATCAGAGTCACTATTTCCACTCGATACAGAATGTCCAAAAAGAGAATCCCTATCCCAATGGGGAGGTAACTCATTCTTCTCTAAAAATAGCAATGCCTTTTCTACCGCAACCTTCAATGTACTATTCTCAACTTTGTTGACAAGTTCTTTTGTGAATTCAGTGGCCTCTTTTTTCGGAACCGTATAACTGTGCATATAAATTAACGTGTAATAGCATGGCAGAGAATAAGTGAATATTAATATATAATTATGTCTTAAGGGCTATCTGTTTATATCCATTAAACTAAAACCATAAGGGCCGTTACGCATTGTCGACCAGTCGCCGGGAGACCAACAATTAGGCGACCAAGCTCAGCCAGTCTTCAAAAGGAGTCGCGCAGATCATCAAACAGACTCCCTTTTATCATGTTCTGAAGCACCTTCTGGTGCAAATATATTAACAATTTCTTCCCATTTTACTTTTATAATGTCCCAATCTGCGTAATTATTATTGGATAAATCTCAAATCGCACTTTGGGATTCAATTTCTAAAATAAACTTTTCTGTATCGAAACTAATTTTATAAAAATTGTTTAATCGCGTTTTCATTGGTTGCTGTGACCAAGCGCGTATGATCTAATATGTTTTCCCGTAGTGGTCATTGGCGACTAGTGGATAGTGTGTAACTATAAGAATAGAACAAAATAATATCGACATATATGAAATTGTAGAATTGATTTGAGTCTAAATGATATTGCAACTTACTATCGTGCATCTTTGAATGATCTAACAAGGTAGTCATCTCTCACTCGAATCCTCACTGTGTCTTGTGCAGTTGGTGCTACCACTAACCCAGGGAACCAGTTATCCTTTTTCTTCTTATCTCCAAGTTCCACGCATACAACTCGTCCAATCTCTGGTTCTGTCTCCATACCTTCTTTCCCTGTTCCACTAGAACCCGAATCACGAGTTCCTCGTGGAGGACTATCTTCATCATCACTACTTTCATCTCTACGATAACAGTTAAAATTTGAATTACTAACTTTAAAGGTAAATACTCTATGGGCGAACATCGCCAATATATAACTTCATGAACACTCACTGCGCTTGTCTAGACCGTCGTCCCCTTCTGCCTCCAATTACTGGATTTCCAAAATGTTCTGGATGCGTTAAAGGGAGTTGGTCCAAGGTTTCACTCTCTGCAAAATGCCGTCCACTCTTCAAACATAGCGCAGTTCTCCTTAACGTTGTAATATCTCCATCGTCAAAAACTACAGTATATTGACTGCAATCTTGGATTTTGGTGATTGTTGCTTCCACAAATTCTTTCTTATCAGCATGTCTAGCTTCAACGGATGCACCTACTCTTAAAGTTCCTTTTATCTGGTCGTCAGCTACAGTCGCAGTACCCAAACCTTGTTTATAAGATACTCTGCATTTAACCGATCGCACCACTTTTCTTATCTTCGCTTCGCAGAAGGCACCCTTGTACTTAGCACTAACCTCCGTACCTACTGATAGGTACGGCGGATCGTCTCCCTGTAACAGAAAAAATATGTAATCTGCATTAAATAGTGTTCCCTTTAGATATACTTCCACAGAAGAGTTACAAAGTCACTTCTGTCTTGAGTAAAAAAAAATTATTCAAATATATGAAATTTTATCATGTTGTTACTTGTGTGTAGAAAAATATAAAGAATATTAGAAAAATATCTCTGATTATTTTTTCTTTCGGTGTTTTATAAGAATCTGTCAAATAATTGTTCACCATCGTAAAAGTATATTGGAATTTTGTTCGGCGATTTCCAAAATTCGATTAATAAAAAATATCTGCAAATAATATAGCGTCACAAGGACTTCTAAAACGCCAGCTGCCCTGCTACGACGAGTTATTGTTTATGTAGGCGATCATGCCTCGCAGGTACAAGACATTATTCCCGGATCGAACATGACCAACGCAAAATAAGGACGTTCCCGCGGGGATGTTCCGATTATGATAAAACTCATACTTTGACATCTTAACCACGTTTTCGAAACGGAGTCCGCTACGTTCATGACAGCCTGCCGATTTCTGAGACATCGGGTAATAGTTGTAACCTCGAAGGTTCTTTAGGCGAGACATTCGTTCGAAGGTAATAACCTGCGAAAGCGTTTTAACTACATAACAAAGGCATGGATTTTGATATATTTTTTTCAATATACACGACAGAAAGGAAGGAAAAGGGGTGAGTATGAGAGCGCGCGAAGGAGTGAGAGAAAGAGAGACAAAAAGAGAGAGAAAGACAGAGAGAGAACTCAAGTATACAATCTTTGCGCACTTGTTTCTACGTCAAGTTTTCTCCCGCCTGTTTTCTTACCAGCATCTTCTAACGCTCCACGATCCTCATATAAATAATCTTAAGACACTGGCACGCACGATACATTAAAATTGAGTTTCTATTATTTCGCTGGAAGCAATAACACGAGAAAGAGCACGTAGACACTGAGGTTGACCCCCTTCGCGAAACCAACACTTCACGGACCGAATGCGTACAAGCTCCTGTTCCCTGCCCATTTCCACCCCGACGCAACTTGTCAGCTAGCCACTCGACTCCTATTGGACGATGTCTTTGCACTCTCTGAAAACAACCGAACGAAGATACGAAATTAAAGATATCGTATTGTCGTTGAATTACCAATGATTTTCGTCGATATAGAATCACATAAATGAAACACGATTTTTCGGTGGGAATTTGAAACAAATGAATATCTATTTCGTCTGGAAATGTAAAGTGTAAAAGAACCGCACTGCGCATACCACAGGAACGTATCAACGTCGTTCTTATATGACAATTCAGGTGGTTCTTCTAGGACATTCATGGGGAACAAGTGAACTTACAGTCTTCGTACGAACAACAAACATTCGTGCATATCATGTGTATGTTTCACGTAGTTATTTCATAGAAAAATAAGAGAAAAGGGCGAAGATTCACGTGAGCAATCGTTTACGAAACAAAACGTTGCTTGGAAATCGATAGTTTTGTCAAATTATTGTACGTCGTATTGTATGTACAGAACGTTATATAATTTCTTTACTATATATATAAAGAGATTCACTAGTAGTTTCGTATATAAGCTATATAACTAAGTAGTAACAATTGTATGCAACATTTAAATGAGTTTTCTTATATATATATACACATAAAGAAGTATGAAAATAGTTTTTAAATTTTAATTATAATAGTGTGCATCACGTTACGTTTGAATTATCTTTAAATAGAAATAAGATATTATATACTGTTTTGTAGAATAAATATAATACTATATACATGTATATATGTATATGTATTTAAAAAATTCATCAAGTAACTTAATATAAGAAGAAGGCTGTTAGAGAGAGTAATTACAAGATTCATCTACATATAAGAAATAATTCCAATGTAAAAATAGTATTATTTACGTTCAATAAACTTTGTATATTTTTGATTTCTGAAAAATGACAATCCTGATTACAAATGGGCGGGAATAATATAAAAAATTCTATGGAAATGCTAACAGGATACATTGAGCTGATTAACAAGAGAATTTATTTAGATCCTGAAAGAAACATATTTGTTGACAGAATCGTATTTGCAATTTGCCATGTGTCTTTGTACGCTCCTGTCTATGGTCGTCTGCTGTGACGCGGATCAAAATGGCGTCGAGTAATGAAGTGCCGGTAGAAATCAACCAGAGTGGCATGTGCACAAACGAAAATTCGGTAAGTTTTAGTGAAATATCTCGAGAGATAGGGAGGAACGATATCTGAGTATAATTGACAATGTATTGATATTAATGTAAATAATAGATGATACCACGTGAACACGCGATGAACAGAAATGTTAGAATGTCGTTTGTCATAATAGTTTCCACTATGCTTTAGAGAATCTTGGGAAATAGATTGATCAGTTCAGTCGCATTTTCTTTATTTTTCTGTGGTGTGTTTTTCGATAATGAGGTTTAAACATAACAAATTATTTGTTGACATTATCACGAAAAAATGTAGTTATATCGAATACCACGGGTACAGACTAATCACACGGTAATAGAGGAATGTGTGTGAGTGTGAGAAATCTCAACTGGTCATTCGATCTTAAACAGACGCCATTCGTTTTGGCGGGCACGTGTACACCGGTGTCTGCGTAAAAGATCGTCTTCCTACAAATACTCCAATATTTAGTATTTTCCGTAACCGATGAATAACATTGTAAATAATGTTTTGTAATAATTCTTCTTACATTTAGATGCAGAAAGAATTATATCTCTTAGTTCGAGATATTAATTATACGTCACGTGTTTGTAGCTAACTGTAGGTTTTTTTCACGAGTATATAAAATAGTTTATTCTCTGTATTTCGTTATATAAATATTTTTTTGTTTCTTTATTATTAATAATAACAATTTTCGAATAAATCATTTAAATATATAGTTAGATCTGATTGTAATTTTCCAAACGTAGCATAGGTAGATGCTTTTATATATTGTAAATAAGCTTGTTATTAATGTGCTTCTGTTCAATATACTGTTGCAGACATCAAAAATGGAATCCATGGAAGTATCAGAGACCATTACTCCCGTATCGAACAAGGATGCTATTCCATCCTCCTGTAAAGAATCTGTTTCTGTGGAGGACATGACGTCTAGAGATTATTATTTTGATTCATATGCCCATTACGGAATACACGAAGAAATGCTAAAGGATGAAGTGCGCACAGTGACTTATCGAAATTCCATGTATCATAATAAACATCTCTTTAAGGGAAAAACCGTTCTTGATATCGGTTGCGGAACTGGTATTCTTTCGATGTTTGCTGCTAAAGCTGGAGCAGCGAGAGTTATCGGTATCGAGTGTTCTAATATTGTTGAATATGCAGAGAAGATTGTAGAAGCGAATCAATTGTCGAACGTAATAACAATACTTAAAGGAAAAGTTGAAGAGGTTTCATTGCCCGACGGTATAGAAAAAGTTGACATAATTATCTCCGAATGGATGGGCTATTGCTTGTTTTACGAATCAATGTTAGACACGGTGCTTTTCGCCAGAGACAAATGGCTTCGCGAAGATGGAATGTTATTCCCTGACAAGGCAACATTATTTATTTGCGGTATCGAAGACAGACAATATAAGGACGAAAAGATAAACTGGTGGGACGATGTGTATGGATTTGATATGAGTAGTATAAGAAAAGTAGCAATTAGCGAACCTCTAGTGGATGTTGTGGATCCAAAACAAGTTGTTACAAACGCATGTCTAATCAAGGAAGTCGACCTATACACAGTAACAAAGGCGGATTTGGAGTTCTCTTCCCCGTTTACTCTACAAGTTCGTAGAAACGATTATGTACAAGCACTAGTTACATTCTTCAACATCGAATTCACCAAGTGCCACAAACGTATTGGATTCAGTACAGCGCCGGAAGTACAGTATACGCATTGGAAGCAAACTGTGTTCTACTTTGACGAATATATGACGGTCAAAAAGGGAGAGGAAATATATGGTGTCTTTTCGATGAAGCCTAACGCAAGGAACTACAGAGATCTGGATTTCAGCATTGAACTAGACTTTAAAGGGGAATTGTGCCAAGTACACGAAACTAATACTTACCGTATGCGCTGATACCTATAAGAATGATTCATCTTCCTTTTATTTTCATGGATCATAAAACTGTGTAATCAAATAGAAGATCAGGACATTCATTATTATTGACTTAGATGATTTAATAATGTTTAACAGTACGGTACAATGAATGGTGTGAATTATTTAAATGATTTTAATCCATAATCCTAAGAAAACTTAGAAGCTTCCTGTTTAAGAATCTTTGTTAATCCAGTTAGAATTTAACAATAACATTTATGACAAAAATACGTAACACGAGTACTACATATATTTTCAACATAATGCTTTATGTGAGAGTACATTAAAAAATACGAATGGTATGATAATTTCATATTTTTACTTTCCTTTGTGACCATTTTTTATCGCATATTTCAATATTTTCTTTACTTATTTTGCATGTAACTTGCACCCTTAAACTATTCATCCATTATTCATTTAATGTTAGACATAAAGTATTTATCAGTCTATTCAATAACAAAATACACTTATTATTTACTACATTTTTGTACCGTATTCTTAACAAAAAATTTTGATTCCGATTTATAGCATATGAAATACATGTATCACTGTATTCCTGGAAATAATTTGAAACTGCTCATTTATGCAATATATGACAAATGAAAAAGTTCAATATTATTATATTTTGATAATTCCATAGTAAATTAAACATTATCTTTAGTATTATTCTTTTTATCAGCACCTTTCTATGAATGTGCTTGATGTCAGTGATATTTATATCAAATAATATGTCTCCATTTATAACATGCTGGTATTAACTTAATTTTTATATACAATAATGATTAAGTTATTAAAATAAAAAATATGCAACAATTTTGTAATCTTTCCATAAAGCATGAGTTTGTAACATGTGCTTAATTTAATTATCAGTAAATTCGTTTGACTGTTACAATGTAAAAAAATTATAAACAATAATCACTAAAATTTTATTAATTTTAAACATATATAAGTGCTCTGTATTTGCATAGATAAAGTTCGGTTTGTCAAGCCATTAAAATTTCAATTTGTATCATATTTAATGAAACAATCCTGTTCGATTCAAGTATGCATGTAAATATATAGTCATGCGTTACTTGACTGTAGAAAAATACATAGGTAATTTATCTTACATTAGTATCTTTGGTTATTACTAAATTCTATTCATTAATTTGGATTTAGTATTAAATTTACTATGTTAAATATTGCAATTATAAGATTTATTTTCCAAAGAGTATCTTAAAATATTCTAAGATTTCCCTTTTCTTTTATTTAGCATTTTCAATGCAATAATTTATGTAATGGGAATAACTGTTGAGTTGAAAAAGGAAAATATAAACTTATATGCAAGTGAATTACGTTTGAAAAGAACGTACCCCCCAAAACCATTCAAGAAATTCATCGCAAATTGTAGTCACACGAAGTGCAATGTATTACACATTAATAATATTTTAATATTACCAAATATTTTGGAAAACAATAGGTAAATTTCAAATTATACTAGGAAGAGTTTAAAAAAATGATTAACATGAAAAGTATTTGATATAATAAATTTTATACTTAATTACTGCTTGTATATGTAATAATTTCATCTAAAATGATAAAACGTTCATACAACAAGAAACTTCTATGATCATCTTACATATTATATATTTATATATATATATTATATATATATATATATATAATAAAATTAATACATTTGCTATAAATATATTTTATGTTTATTGAATAATTATGAAATGAGGCGATATTTATTGATTTTTTCTTTATACATAGTTCGTCCCTACAAATTAAAAGAATTTCTAGTCTATAAACAATATTCTTCATTAATTACAAAGCATTTTTCATATAGATCTGTACAATTGAACATATAATGCAGCATCATTGTTGAAGTTAAAATAATTTTTTCCTTAATTCTGTTTTATTTTGTATAATTATAATAATGCAAAGTAGTGCTTTGAATTTTTAATATCATGTATAATGTATTTCAACTAAAAATTAGCAGCACACAACAATCTTATAGTCAATGAAAAGGAATCATGTGGCTAAACCCTTCAAACAGTTTGCTAACTTTTGTGTTTTGTAGTCAGTTCTCAATTGTATGAAATTCAGCAAAACATTACGGTCCAATCTTGCCTGCAATAATAGAAATCATTTCAATAAGTTTGTTTATGGTTATATTATAATTGTAATATTTCAAACATATAACATACCAGTTGATCGCCTGTAGAAACTTGTTTCAAGTTTTCTGGTTTGACTAATAATAAATTGCATAAAGCATGTAATGTATCAAACAGGCCGATAACTGTATCAACTTCAAGTTCTTTGACACATTTTCGATACTCATTCATGTCGCATATGGCGCACATTGCACCAGCCGAATTAAATTGAAATTGTTGTAGGTGATCATAAATAACTTTATGAAATCTAACTCCAAGTTCGTTTAGTATATTGTTTAAATTTTTTCCATCCAAAGTATTTCGAATATGTCGAATCATTCCAGTAACATATTGCACTACCGTTAAACAAGCTGGAGTGCTCAAAGTATCAACATCAGTTTCAGGCTTAAAATCAGTCTTACGTTGCTCGTTTTGTAAGTACACTTTCACCCAGCCAACAATTACATTTATACTTCTATCTAATCCTGTTTCAAGTTTCATGTCAACTTGATCTAGTACAATTTTTTTCTTTAGCATACAATCTCCGTGTTTTGGTGTTGATCTGAAGAAAAAAAAATTGTATTTTCTAGTGCATATCTTTGTATTAATACTGTCTTATAAAATGGAAAGATGGAAAAAGAAATTTTACGTGACAAGAGGTATAAGGCTGTCGTTGAACTGTTCTTCTAAAAGACGCACAATTGCATTGCATTGACGTACAACATTGAAGAAGTGAATCTCAGGTTGAGTTCTACTTTCAGGAATTGGTACACTTTGTAAGCCTAAATCTAATGCATAGTCAACATGTTCACTTATTAAATATTGTAACAGTATTTCCAGAATTTGGAGCGCGTTCGTTGGTATTTCCTCAGATTTTGATAACAATTGACATCTTTGAAACGCTGTTTTACTTCTCTGTAATAAAGCGATTGCAAGTTCTTCCGATAAGAATGTTTCTCCACCATAATTTTCTATTTGTGCGATATTTATATTAGTTCTTGCACCTAGAACCGCTTGCAAATCTCTCCTTAATTCTTGAAAACCACCGGTTTGTAGTTGTTTTTTCTGATGATTTTTAGATTCATAATACTCTATAAGAAGTGCTGCTGACTTTTCCTTTAATGATTTTGTTTCGACACTAAAATAATGTGTAAATTAGTTCCATATATATGTTAATTACCATATAAACTTACATTATATATGTCTCTAAATATTTTTGAAATATATTTCTGGTAAGTTTTGATAGGTAAGTATCGTCGGTACCCATGTTAAACATTTTTAATTCTACAGATAGTTTCACAGTTCTTGTATACAAATCGTATAGGTTTCTGAGATACTTCTCAGGATCACTTTTGTCAGCTAACTTAGCAACCGCATACTTTTGAAGTCTTAAATGATAAATGTTTAGCACAAACTTTGCCATCACTTGTTCAGGATTTGTAAATACTTGTTGCATTAATTTATGATATTTTGTACACATTGGTATCACATCTTGAAATACATCTTTCCCACCAAATGAGCCCATTTGACTTTGTTCTATAAATGCATCAATACATTGGGAGTATCCTTTAAAATGAGCTAAAACTGATGCTATTTCTCTCATACGATTAGCATCTTCTCTGTTGTGTGCTCTGACAAACTCTTCTATAAGATTCCTCTCGATTTCATCGTATTTAACAGCAATCTTTTTCTTCGCATGTTCAAATTTTTCAGAAGGCAATTCTTGCGAGATAAGATGGAGTTTTTGTATCACATCTGCCGCTTCGTCTAACTGTAGCAGAATAAAAATTTTTAATTGTTATAATTAGACTGCGGAGATCTTTATGCAAAGTAAAAATTGTTTGCATCAATTGCAAAAAATAGGAATTAAATTGAATGTTATTTCTTCCCTTAATGGTTATAATAGAGGAGAAATCATATATGTATTGACATTATTACTTGTTATCCATTGATGAATAAAATATATAAATAAATAAGGAGGAATAAGTACATTTATTTTTACTAATGCTTATTCGGCTCATTCTTTAGAACAAATATTAAATCTAATAAAATAATATTAGTAATTACTAGATTGCGGATCTTTATGCAAAATAAAAATTGTCTACATCAATTGCAAGAAATAGAAGCCAAATTAAATGTTAATTCTTCCCTTATATAATGATTATAAGAGAGGAGAACCAACAATTTTGAATTTCATCTACTCAATTTTGCTATAAATGTATAAAGATCCATAGTCTAGTTATAATAATGTACACTACTGTCCATAAGTATTTGACCACCTTCAATTTATCGAAAATATACAAAATATATTTAAAATAAGGCATCTCAATGTCATTTTTGCCATAGTATTTCTTTTATACACTCATATAAAAGTAATAATTAATAATACAGATAATATTCAACATCAATTACTGCGAATAGAAAGATAATAAGAACAATTAAATGAAAACTGGTTGAACGAACACACTTAAGTATGGTGGTTACAAGTATTTCTCTGCTCTATCTGTTTACTATTTCCAGGAAGAAACATTAAAAAAGCTTGCTAGATTGCTTCGAATTGTAAACGCTGTCATTGCCCAGCAAAGTGGATATATTGATTTCATTTATTTACTGGTAAAATCCTTAACATGTAATGCATTATAATGCTTCTACGTCAATCATATACATTTATAATCATTCTACTTCAAAGTAATTTAAGTTCTAACGTTGATATAAACTTTTAGATTCGATTCCGCCAAATGGTCAAATACTTATGGATGGTAGTGTACAGGCATTAGCAACTATCTAAACATTGGATACATAAAACAAGCATTCGTACCGATGACTTGTCAGTAAAGATTGGATCCGTCAAAGGGCCAGGACTTAAAAAATCTGAAAAGTGTCTCATTAACTTTTGAGCTTCGACAGCTCTAGCTCTAGGCGTGTTAACACTCTCTAATTGGTCTCCTAAATGCAAGACCTTAGTAGCCACGAGATTAATTCTTTCATCTAATTGATGAAATAAATCTATAGAATGTTTATTTCTTTCTTGTAACTCAAGTATTTCAAGCATGTGTCTCGCTTCTTCGTCCTTCAATGCTATTTCAAGTTTATCACACTTTTTCTGTTGGCGTTCCTGCAAAATCTGCAAATCCTTTATTGCTTGCAAAAATGTTTCGTGTACTATCATAGGATCGAAAAATGTTTTGCCACTGTCTTTTGTGGTGTCGTTAACTGTTCTCCAAGCAAGTCTTTCAACAAACTCTTCAGGATCAAATGGATCCTTGAAATAAGAACATTATAACATTGTCATTAATATTGTACGAATAGTTTTCATTGTTTTAATGATTTTGCAATAATTTACCTGCTCTAATTCCTTCATATATTGTTGCATCATTTTGACGAAATTTTAATGACAGTCGCGAGGTTATAATAAATACAGTTACAATCCCACTGTAAAATAAGTGAATACTGAATACACCAATAAAGAATTATGTAATAGAAAAGTAAATTTTAGCGAAAAATGATTATCAATCTTTTATTACTAGTTATATGTTCTATAAAATGTGATTCATCCTGCGAATGTTTGACAGATACTCTGTTTCACGATACCATATCGAAGGAGAACATTTCGTACGAAACTTTAATGACAATATCATTTGTCATCATATATTATCGTTACCTTATACTATAAGGGCAAACAATACTACTAAAAATAATTGTCAACTATGTCTCATAAAAAATTGGCAAATGATTTTATAACATACACATGATTTTTATTTTTATAATCATACATCTAAGTATTACATAGTACGTCCTCATTACGAAGATTTCTATACATTCCTATTTGTTAATTGATATAATTAACTAATATATTATCATGGTAGAAACACGTAGTTATTTCGAAATATATACTTATTTCGTCTTCATAAAAATTTTTTCTAATAACAATACAAAAGCGAGATTAATCGTAATATCGGTCTTTTGTACAAAATATCTTTTCCTCCTTTTCAATAAAAATTAGAATAATATACAGTGTACAAAATCTGTTTTGGTATTATTATTGCGTGTTATAAAGTCCCATTAATGTGTTCTAATTTATTATTACTCCACAATTAATTCAGCGGCTATAATATAACGTAAAAATATTGAAGTATAGCAAGTATGCAATATAAAATAACGTTAGTTACTTTAGAATAGTAAAGAATCGGTACAAAAAGAGAAACGGTATTTTAGCTAAATTTTTAATCTTACAAATTCTTCCTTACGAAACAAATGGCTTTATGAATATGCACTTATTTTGTAGAAACGAGACGAAAGATATCGAATATTCATTAAGCATTCAAAAATTCCTCAAACGACAAGACATATTTATAATAGGCAAATGATGTCGCGAATATCGCAAGTAACATAAGTTTTTTGAAAACTTGTGTAACTCGGATGAAGTTAATAGTTGGAGCATGTGTAACGCTTTTTTTTCCTTTTTGCATGACCATATGAGTAGGCATGCTATTTGTGATTTGTATATTAGTGTTGACATATTTATTAATATAATGTTATTAAATTACACTAATGAGCACTGAAAAAAGAGGGAGGCAGCAATGACAGCATGTTTCAGTATATTAGTAATCTAATTCTTGTTTACTTCAAAAAATGATTGGAATAAAAGATGGAAAAATGTTTGGGTAGTACAAAGGGGTAAGAATGACTCCCTTTTCTAGACAAAGAAACATTCAATTATATATGTTATAATTACGCTAAAAAATAAAAGTGCTTATCTTTATATAACCACGATACACAATATTATTTAATTTACTTTTATAAACTCGAATGCCGTTAAACGTATCATTGCGTAAAATCAATGACCATTAATGCTAATTCGACGAATTTTCTCCTATGGTTGACTTTTTTGCACTAGGTATGTTAGCGAGTGATCATGTTCTCCTCTTATTGAAAAAAAGATAGAACAAAAGTTATTTTTATTCAACTCTATAATAGAGTTAGTGGTCCATAATTGATAATGCTTCACACCTCTTTTCTTTTTATTAATATAAACTGAAACTTCCATCATGTTTCACATTTCTTCTGGTAATATTCTTTTTTCAAGCAGTACGAAACTGCTACTGTAAGATGTCCTTCTGTAATTCAAAGATTTACCATCAGTGTTTACATAGAGATTTCTCGTCCTAATTTTTTAGTAAACAATCATTTTTCTAGATAAGTAAAATTACTTACTTTGGTTACACAGATGTAGAATTACATTTCTCAGCAACACCCAGATTTCGAATTCTCGATTGGACGTCCGTGTTCTATTTTCACTTTATTTGCTGGATCGCTGTTACCACTAGACGGGGGACCCACTCTAAGTTTTATTTCTGCAGCCATTGTCATGAAAGCCTGTTCCACATTCATTGCATTTTTTGCAGATGTTTCCAAGAATGGAATACCGAGTTGATCCGCGTATTCCTGTTGACAGAACGATATCCAAATAGTTATAACTTTTACTCAACTTTTGTTTTAGTAATTAAAATTTTATAATCTAATTAACTCACCTTTGCTGTTGTGTAATCAACTACTTTTTTAGTATGAAGATCGCACTTGTTTCCGACCAGCAGCTTGTTTACATTATCACATGCATATCTGTCTATTTCTTCCAACCATTGTTTAACATTGTTAAATGTTTCTTGATCTGTGCAGTCGTAAACAACAATAATACCGTGTGCTCCTCTATAGTAAGAGCTTGTAATTGTTCTGAATCGTTCTTGACCCGCTGTGTCCCAAATTTGCAATTTTATTGTTTTTCCATCTAAATCAATCGTTCTTATCTTGAAGTCTACACCAATAGTACTGATATAACTTTCTGTATATGTGTCATCAGCAAAGCGGAGTAACAAACAAGATTTTCCAACTCCAGAGTCTCCAATTAAGAGCAATTTAAACAAATAATCACTGAAAAATATGTTTTAAATTAGATTTCATGCGACTATACATTATAATTTTTAAAATACCACTATTTTAACTGCTAGAAACTTATGCTATAATCAATGTAATTACTAGACTGCGGATCTTTATACACTTATAGCAAAACGGAGTAGATGAAATTCAAAATTGTTGGAAAATTAAAAAAAATTGAAAATATCAATATATGACTTCTTCGCTATTAACACTAACCGTATCATGACCGGTCAAATGACCGCTTTCACATTGTTTATTTTTTAATTATTGAAATTAAAGATGTTTTCATTAGAAATTATTCAATAAATTTCTTTATTCGAGCATGTATTATTATAAAAATGGTGAAAAATCTAAATAAATTCAGTCTTGTAATTTTTATAAAACAATATATATCCGATACATTTTGTACCTGGTACAGTTAGTGTGAAAATCATTAAGGGAAGAATTAACATTCAATTTGGCATCTATTTCTTGCAATCGATGCAGACAATTTTTATTTTGCATAGAGATCCGCAATCTAGTAATTACTAATACTATTTTATTAGATTTAATATTTGTTCTAAAGAATAAGTCGAATAAGCATTAGTAAAAATAAATGTACTTATTCCTCCTTATTTATTTTATATTTTACTCATCAATGGGATAGCAAGAAATTCATAAAAATAATAATTTAAACTTCTAGAAATATTGTTCACTTATACGACACAAAGTAAATTGTATGCGACAAGTTATAAACGTAACTGACAATTAATGCGAAACTACACTGCATAATAGATTAAGTACTACACATAACAAATTATAAACACAAAACATCAATGGTACTGTAAAAATATGAATTTCTAGATATACATTAAGAAAATTGCAATTTATTAATTGGTGACTTCATAATTGATTTTCATTTGAAAAAACAAATACTGATTGTTCTAGTGCCTTCGATACAACATATACACTACGTGCATCCATGATAATTGAACAAAGTAGAATTTGTAAAAGTAGATAGATAATTTGATGTAATAACAACAGTTAGTGGCATTTATCTGAAATGAATGAACTTTGTCTTATTCTTACTACACAACTGTCTAAAGATCAATTCCTGAAAAATAATTTTACCAAACCTTTCTAATAACTGTTTCGATTGTACAACAATGTTTAAATACTAGATTTCTACTAGTCGATTGGGAGATCGCGTGAGATATGTTTTGACAATTCTAAAGTAGAGAAAGCACAACAGAAGATGAATTTCTGAAATATGGCTAGCTAGAATAAGAAGAGAGGAGGGGCGAGGAGGGGGCAGTGAATCTGTCAGATAGTGGACGTTAAACAGAATTTCCTTGCGTTAACGCATGAAAATACGCGAATGGAAATGGCTCGACCGGTTCAAGTGTAATTGTTGTCGGAGTTGGGGCCGAATCGATTACATGTTTCACGAATTGAATGTTTCTCGGTACATTTATGTCTGCGCAAAAAAAAATGTTACTCACTACTCGGGATTCATTGTGGACATGCTACGCTCAGAACACGTTCACGAATACTGTATACCGTCGTCGTTGAAATCTATGCCAGAGACACAAATACGTTAGAAACAGTAATATGACGATACGATATTCACAGATCACGTTCTGCAATACGAAGGACCTGTAACAATGGCGGTCACGGTAACTCCTCCCAATCCAGCGAATGAGACATCCACCATTGACGTAATGCCAGAATGGCAGCAGGTGCTGTTTCACTCACTCTATTGGACGGTGTATCAGCGATTTGAAATGAATACTACGTCTGCGCACTTCTTATATAGGGTGGGACCAAATACTTGGTACGATGACTCGAAAAAACAATTGATTCTTACTTGCCAACAATCTAGAAACAAATAGTTAATGTTGATACTTAGGAGACACACTTTAGGTGTTCCTATCTGAGTTCACGTCTCAGGGATGTATTTTCATAGGTATTTATGTTTGATCGAACACCAAGCATTCATATCTAGTATATAGGAAATTATAATTATATGAATGTTTAAGAAATGTAGTAATTGGTTTATTGATAACGTAATAGATACTAAATTTGGGAGAGGCCTTCTTTGGCACATGGACGATGGCGCACATTTTTTTTGCACACAACATTATTGCGCACACGGTTCTTTTGCACATAGCATTATTACGCACACAGTTCTTTTGCACACGGCAATATTGCACAACAAATGACGGATTGCGCACAGAAAGAATTCAAGCTGAAGTTTACCATCGTGAGTTGTGCTGTGTGATTAGTTTATGGTTATCAGTGATCTGTGCCGTGTCTATAGGTTTATATGGTCTAAGCCTAAGCTACAAACCGATTAGTGTTATCATCAGATTGCGCTGCAATGTAGTCTGGAAATCATCTGGAAGTACATCTTCAAATATGTACTGTACTATGTAAATGTTAATTAAAAACGTAATTATCGATACTAGTTGTATGCATAATATTTATCTAGGAGAATGCGCAAAAAAATAATTGAACCCAGTTTAGTATATACTGTTTAATAAAATGACACAAAACAGCCACATAGCTGTCATTTTGACTGGCATCTATCGAGTTGTTGAAGCAAGGTGAACAACTGCAATATTTTAACATATACTGTAGTAAGAATTCGATTATTTTTTACTAATAATATGTAATTGTGTCTTAATCGAAAGAAATAGGATTCTATATGTTATGGTTGTTATATTTTAATACTGTTAATATACATCCATTCGATTGTGTGAAATAAATGCATTTTTAAATCTAAGTCATCAGTGTCACTATACGCCGTATTTAGTATTCCATTTTCGACTTAAACATGTATTTACTTTGTTGACTGTCAACTTTGACAGTACTGTGAATTATCGGATTCGGTGCAGTCAGAATGCAGTCAAATGTTCGTTACTAAATAATAATCCGTGGATTATATAGACAGAAGAATATATATTTGTAACTATATAATTTGCCAATCATTTTGTTATTGCAAGTGAAATACTTTGGTTTTGATTTTAATGTATGAAGCTATTAATACACATTCGTTACTATGTATAAAAGAAGGTCTTACATTGAAGTCTATTGAATACTCTATCATTGTTTTTTAGCGAAAATTAGTGAACTTTCTGTTGATGACAAAAGCTAAAACAATTTTCATTAATGTCATCTATAGTTTTCAAAGATGGACCCCCATCCGAATTGTTTTTCGAAAATGTGAATGGATGTAATTTAAAGCTTATAGATGAAAGTGCAAAAACTAAAAATGTTATGAAATTCGTTTTGTACAAGGACATTCATTTTAATGTTAATGTCACATTTCTTTTATTACTTATAACATTGGCACTTTGGAGAACGTTTGATATAGTAATACCATTCGCTGGTTCTATACTAATTTTAATACTACAGTGTATTTGCTTTATTACTTCTGTGAAAAAAGGTTTGTATTTCATTATAACGATTCTATTATTAATAAACATATTTCAATTGTATTGATTTCTTTCATTTTACAGACACATTAACAGTTGTAGAATCTGTTGGTATATATACAGAAGGAAAACGAATATTCTGTGGTATAAGCTCTTGTAAATTTGTTCCTTGGGATACAGTGGTAGATGTAATCATTAATGAAGTTATAACAGGCGTAAGTATTAGTTGTTATTGTATAATCGTCGAATTTAATACCAATGCATCGCATTTGTGTTTACAGCAAAGGGTATTATACTACCTTACAATTATAGTGAAAGAGTCTGTAGGCGAGAAAGATTCAATAAAATTAATTCCTTTATTCCAAGAGTTAATACCTGAGAGAAAATGCCTGGAATATATGTACGAAAGACTAGCTGGATTAATTGGATGCAACAGAGGGAAAATCTAGTTTTAACTGTGCCTGGTTCATACTGGTTGTGTCACAAACATAACATATATAAATTTATATTTAGGTATCACCGTACAATTAGGTAGATATTATTGAAAATAATATTGTCATTAAGATATTATCGATTTTACTATATGCATATTTTTAGAAATCTAAAGCATTTTAACTATGGAAAAGAATTAATGAAAATAATTAGGAGAATTATAAAAAATCCGCCACGCCAAGGACAACAATTTAGTACAAACAACCTTTTAGTTACCTACAGTATCCTTTTTGTTAATGTTAAAATTAATTTTATCTAGTACAATAAATCAAATGATTACATACTACAGTCGACCCTCAATAACTCGAATCTCAAGGGAAAAACTAAAATTTTTGAGTTATAGAGATTTCGACTTATCAAAGTCTTCCTGTTTGTACAAGCGTTAATAATTTGCTGATTGTAATAGTTTTAAAGAAAGAACAGTTCAATTTTTGGAGATGAGTTATTTATTATATACATATAGTAAATATAATCTACTAGACTCTTACATATTACTATTACGTATTAAAGAAATCCGTGATTTTACTCTGCATTAATGAATTAACAGATTATTGATCAATGGTATTTTTAATGGTAACCGAAGTAGAGAATACATTTTCTTCAATATCATCGCATCTTTCTACGAAACTGTAAAACATTTACTGCTCTTTTGGCTTGTTTAGCTTTCACACTTGTGGAAAATAATTCGAGTTATCGAGGTTTGACTGTACATGTTTTATAAATTCTAAATTTCTTAACTAGCATGTACATTGGCATAGATAATACATCTTGGACTCGACAGGATAAAATATTTGCAATGACAAAATTTAAGGAACGATCTGCTGCTGCCTTTTCTCATGCATTTATGCTTACTATCAAAGTACTATCTTTTTTAGAAAGCTCGGAACAGGCTATCAAGTATGCTGTATCAACTTGTTCTGATCAACTGTTAAGTTGGAATAATAAAGAATTAGTGCACTCTTTTAACAACGAGCTTCCAGAACATAGCGATCAGTTGACAGCGACAGTTGACAGTCATAGTGACAGTTTAAAAGAAAAAGTATTGGAACAGAAAAATGATAAACAATTAGATGATAGTTTCACATTAAATAAAATGTCAGAAAACTCCATGAATAAGGAGCTAGTTAACGATAAACAAAAATTAAAGCATTCAAAAGCTGCTAATGAAAAATCTAAAAGAGAAAACCATTATACTGTAAGTGATAAACATTCTACATTATCAACTGTCGAAGAGAATAGATTACTTTCTAATCAATTGGAAGATGCAGTTATAGAAAATGTTTATAGTAACAAAGCAGACAAAGATATCATTCAAAATAATATCACTGAACTCGATAATAATGAAATTGATTTTACTAATACAGATTCTGCTAACTTACCTTATCAATACTTAATTGAAAGAGAAATCGAAGATGCAAAAGTCGGTACAACTAATCCAAAAATTTCAGTACCTGATTCTAAAAAACGTAAAAGACAGGATGCAAGTGAAAAGTGTTCCACAACTTTTGTAGACTTAGTTACAGATGTTTCAGAAACTGAAGAGTCAGATTCTTCTACGAAAAGAAAACGGGGATTTGATAATATAACTCCAAAATCTTCAGATATTACGGATTTGGTAATGGAAGGATTAATGTTTACTATTCGACAAGGGCAAGGTACTGTAGCAGTTATAGAACAGAAAACGAAATTAGAATTAGATGAAGTACTCGAAAATTCAGAAAAAATAGAAACTGTAAAAGGAGAAAAGTGTCTGCGAAATTCTAGTTTGCTTGGATTAGAGAATTTAATAACGATGATCGAATCACCTAAAAAAACTGAGGCTAAACAAAAGCCTCAAAATATAGTTATGCAAGAGAACGCTACACAATATCAAAATACAAGGAAGTATATGTTTAATAATGTGAATTATTCTTTCAAAGACACTTATTTTAATAATACGGGGTTAAATAAAAATAATAATAATACGAATAAGAATCAGAACACTGAAATACATGAAGAAGGTATAAAGCTAACTGAGAATGAAGGGTTGCAATATGAAAAAGAGAATGAAAAGGAAAAAGAAGAAGAAGAAGAAGAAGAAGATATTATACCTGAAGTATTGCAAGATTCTCTTTTTGAGACTTCAGTTGTTTCTTTTGAGAAAATAGATCAATTTGAAGAAGCTGCAGTAGATAAAGATTTGTTAATGGACGATACAGATACTGAAATATCAACTAAATTTGGAGTAACATTTGCACAGGACCCTCTTTTTGGTAAAAAATACAAATTACAGCACAAAGACGTGATCAATGAAATTAAGAAAAAAAATGGTCCGATAATCATTTCGAATGAAATTATTGCTACAAGCCAAATACCTCTTCCATTACAAAAATTACTCCAAAATAAATTGTCAACAAAGCTTGCATCTGTAAACAGTACAAACCAAACAGAGGAAAATAAAATTGTAGATCATAGATCACAATTGCTCGAATGTAAAAATGTCAGTTGTAAAGTACACCCAGAAAGTCAAAATTCGAATTGTAATATATCGGAAAATTCTCAATCGTTAGCAAACCCTCAAACTTCTGTGTCAAGTACTAATGAAACTAGGAACGAAGGTGCGTCATTTTTAATATTAGAAAATGAATGTAAAAATAGTGATGCTATAAAAAACAGATTGGTAGAAAGAGAAGATGAACTGCAAAAGCAGCCTGTTAACAAAGACGAACAGTTATCGTCGTGTAAACTACAAGATGTTACACAGAAATTTTATCAAGATATTTTATATTTACAAAGGAAAAAGGACTTAACTAATCAACATTTGAACTTAAGATCAAGAAAAAAGTCTGTAAATACGCTTCAAGATACAAATACTCGTGATGCTCATATAGAAATGTTAAAATTCTTTCATGACATTACAAAAGGTGCCAAAGTTGTTATAACAAGGATGAGTACAAAAAGCATTCACAGTTTAATAGCAAAAAATTCTTAGTTACCACCGAACTGAAAACGAATTTTATTAGACTATTTTTGATTACACTATGTGAATGTTATATAATTTATCTTATATAGAAATAGATTCACATTAAGAAGTAAATGTACGCTTAGGACATTTTATACATATAATTGATTCATGGAAGGTCAATAACAAATAAAAATCTAATCATAATTTAAGTGCGTTATCCCTTTAAGTCAGGGATTCAACTTTTTAATAATATGTTAGTGTCACATGTTTTTTCACGCTCAATTTGATCCTTACTAGCTTTCAAATTAGCTAATGTATTTGTAATATTTTTTAATTTTAAATCTAAACGCTTAAAACATACTTCTTCTTTTTTAAAATCGCCATTAAAATGTATACTTTGCTCCAAAATATTATCTATTACATTTGATTTTTGAGCCACGTTTATCATCTGAAAAAAAACGTGTATGATTAATAAGAAATAGAATCATGGGAAATATGTTGATATGACTTAACAAAGAAGTTAACCCTTGTAATATTTAAGACAATGTTTAAGGATGAAAAATCACTTATAACATATTAAAATTTTTTTAAGAGATTATAAAGGAGGATGTTAAAAATTGGCCAAATTTTGGGTAGCTCAGACAGCTAAAATATTTTACGAGTTTGTTTTCACATACAATATAAATATTGACTTTTGGCTGAAAAATAGAGTTTGAATTTTTACATTTTTTGCATCTTTTACAAAGTAATAACTACTTGAAGTTAACGATTTTCAATTTTTTGCTCTATGCGTTTTCTACTTCATCTAGATATCATTTTTTATAACTTTCCCATAATTTTGCCAACAAATAATGATAGGATTATCCTTTTTTAGCCTAAAAAATAACACGTTATGAATATTTTACGTGTCTGAACTATCCAATGTTTATCCACTTTTTAATCCCCCTTTATTAGAGGTAATCATTACTTGTATTTCATTTTTAAGTTGGATACATTTTCGGAACTCAGCAGCGCATTTAAATGGGCATTGCTCTCGAGCATCACATAATTCAAACAAAGCGTCTTCGCATTGTTGCTCAAGATTATCTGAAATAAAGAATTCAAATGAATTTGTATGGCTGCTTTTTATTTATTTCACTTTTTTCTACTTACCCATTTTTTTATAATATATAATGTATGGTATACTATAGCGTAATTTTTGTATAACCTAAGTTTAAAAACGTGTATTTACGTCTGCGTATGTATACAAAGTATTCCCCAGTATTCCTTCTAAGGCAGTCATATCATATGTCATATTTTCCATACCCGCCATTCTGTTGCGCATGCAGCAGTGCGCAGGTTTTTCGAAAAAACCGAAAGTGATAGACTGCGCATACAATGATACAATATGGCATGCAATCCAAAGTGAATCAAAAACTAATCCCTACTCCTTGATACAATCACAGACGAGGAGACGAGATATAGGAGTAGACCATGACCAGGCGTCTGCGATTGTTGTCGATGTCGGTATTTGAGATCGTGAGATAAGAAACCACTGACAAGATATAAGAATATATAGACCTATCATCCAATGTACTTTTGTGGCCCACTTTTGTGGGGTCACGTAACCCCATTACACAATTTTCATTTCGCCTATTTGCTTGTAAATGAAGCGATCCAGCACGCGAAACAACGATTCAGAACAGAAATAGATTTATTTATTTATTTGTGGCACGAAGATTCTGGCATAAACTCGTCCAAATGTCAACTCGTTCAAAATCAAATAAAAACAAATTTTGCGAAATTAGCGGAGTGGCCAAGGTACCCCATTTTAGTCCAACTTTGTATTTTAGTGACGCTAAAATAGTCGCGCATGTGCGAAAAAAGCGCACAATATCTCATCACTGCGTGAAAAGTAAATAAGTACTTTGGGTGATTGGTCTACATATGTACCTTGGTCTACCTATTCCAATACCTTCTAAAATCTAAGAATCGTTAATTCGCAAATACGATTCAAAGCACTATTAGAAATTAATTACATGATATATTTTTCAATGAAATTGAGCTCTCATTTTGACTCTCATATGTTATGTCTCCCACTGTAGATTTTTTCTCTAAATAGTTCATAGCATGCACGTATCGTAAGGGTTATGTGAAACGTCAAAACCATAATATCAATATCAATATCTGTATAATAAGAGGTTGAGCTGGCATAAAAATGAAGACAAGATTTAATTCCTATGATATTGTTTGCACCGTAACTGAACTACAAAAGTGAGTACACTGTACAAATTTATCAAATCCGCTTTTATAAATTACTTTCGAACTGTTATCGTAGCCACATTTTATTGGTGTATCTATAACCAATTTTGATTTTTAGGCTCATTGGTATGCGTGTAAATCAAGTTTATGACATTGATCATAGAACTTATCTGATCCGTCTTCAACGAAGCGAAGAAAAATGTGTTCTTTTATTAGAATCTGGTAATAGAATCCATACAACAGCCTTTGAATGGCCAAAAAATGTAGCTCCATCAGGATTTTCTATGAAAGTATGTAATATTAACAGTATAATGAAAAATAATAAAAAAATTCTTCATTTCATATATTAAATTTTACACATAACGCTATTTCCAATGTTCTCAGATGCGTAAACACCTTAAGAATAAACGACTCGAAAGTCTCGCTCAAATAGGTGTAGATAGAATAATAGATTTACAATTTGGTTCTGGCGAGGCTGCATATCATATAATATTAGAATTATACGATCGAGGTAACATTGTTCTTACAGACCACGAGATGACTATTTTAAATATTTTGAGACCTCATACAGAGGGAGATAAAGTCAGGTAAAACATAATAAAACTATAATACTTAATCTCTTGTATGAAAATATTACTAATAGTGTACAATGACCAGGTTTGCTGTTAGAGAAAAATATCCCACAGACCGTGCCCATAAAAATAGCATGCCATCAGTAGAAGAAATTCAACGGCACCTTGAAAATGCTAAACCAGGAGAAAGTCTGAAAAAGGTTCTGAATCCACTTTTGGAATTTGGTTCTTCGTTAATTGATCATGTTTTATTGAAGCATGATTTCGCTCTTGGTTGTAAAATTGGCAAAGATTTTAATGTAATAGATCACATGCCAAAATTAATTTTAGCTTTAGAATGTGCAAGTGATATGATGGAGTCAGCCAGAAAAAATAATTCTCAGGGCTACATTATACAAAAGAAAGAAACAAAACCAACAACGGACGGCAAAGAAGATTTTATTTACACTAATATTGAATTTCATCCAGTTTTATTCGAACAACACAAAGATTTTTGTTATAAAGAGTTTCTCTCTTTTGATGTTTCAGTAGATGAATACTTTTCTGCAATGGAAGGTCAAAAATTAGATTTGAAAGCTTTGCAGCAGGAACGCGAAGCTCTTAAGAAATTAGAGAATGTTAGGAAAGATCATGATCAGAGGCTTGTCTCGTTAGAAAAAACTCAAGAGGTAGATAAGCAAAAAGCAGAATTGATTTCTAGAAATCAAACTTTAGTAGACAATGCAATATTAGCTATACAAAGTGCACTTGCAAATCAGATGGCTTGGCCAGATATAAAAGTTCTGTTGAAAGAAGCAGAAAATAGAGGTGATCCTGTTGCATCTGCAATAAAACAATTGAAATTGGAGACAAATCATATTACATTACTTTTACACGATCCTTACGAAGACAGTGACGAAGAATCAGAATTGAAACCAATGTTAATTGATATTGATTTAGCTCATAGTGCTTTCGCAAATGCCAGGAAGTATTATAGTCAGAAGAGGTCCGCAGCTAAGAAACAACAGAAAACAATAGAGTCACAGGATAAGGCTTTGAAGTCTGCAGAAAAAAAGACAAAGCAAACATTAAAAGAAGTTCAAGCCATTCACAGTATCAATAAATTGAGAAAAGTGTATTGGTTTGAAAAGTTTTATTGGTTCATTAGCTCTGAAAATTATCTAGGTATGTTCGTGTGATCGTATCTCAAAAACAATCGTCAATTAATAATTTCATCGTTTTATAGTCATTGGTGGGAGGGATCAACAGCAGAATGAGCTGATAGTGAAGAGGTATCTTAAATCTGGAGATATATACGTTCACGCTGATTTAACTGGTGCCAGTTCTGTAGTAATTAAAAATTCTGGTGGAAATCCTGTGCCTCCAAAAACTTTGGCTGAGGCAGGTACAATGGCTGTTGCCTACAGGTATATAAGAATATATAATCTATTAACCCTTAGCACTCGAATGGTGACTCTGAGAGGCGACACTAAAAATTGCTGTACCATTATTCAAAATATTGTTCACATTATTAAATATTTCGGCATCTAATTAATTACTAAACATTTAGGTATTGTATGAGGTATTAAAAAATCATAGAGAATGGAAATATTCTAGGTCGGAAGAAATGTTTAATTTTCGAGTTAAAATAGCTCCGAGTGCAAAGGGTTAATATGCAGTACGGGTGTGCTGGTACCCGAAATTACAAGCATAGATCAGATCGAGAATTTTATTCGAGATCGGGCTAGGTTCTCGACCCGCCCGACCAGATACCCGAGATTTTCGGGTTCTTACACACCTGTAATTCAAAAGGTATCGTTTACTACAGTAAAATCGCGATCTAGCTCTCTGAGGATCTCCACGATCTAGCTCCCTGAGGATCTCTACGATCACTGTCCCTTCGCCTACCCCTTCCACTGGGGGGCATCCCCGCGAGGGGCCCAGAAGCTCGAGCTGCCGCGAGGTCCGTGTTTACATGCTATCCTTTTCTACGTTCGGCGCGGTCATAAAAAATAGTTTCCCTACACGATCCCTGCTCGGAACAGGCGATGGGAGCTAAATCGTGACTTTACTGTATCAGAATTTTATTATAAGGATGTTTATATCGTTAGTATCGCATGGGAAGCCAAAGTCGTAGCTGGAGCATGGTGGGTAAACAATGACCAAGTTTCAAAAACAGCCCCGACTGGAGAATATCTTACGACTGGATCGTTTATGATCCGCGGGAAAAAGAATTACTTGCCACCGTGTCAGTTAATCATGGGGTTAGGATTTCTATTTCGTTTAGAAGAAAGCTCAATTGAAAGGCACAAGGATGAAAGAAGGGTCAGAGTTGTAGATGATGAAAGTGATCATGCAGAAACGACAGTTGAAGATGATAAAGAGATAGAATTAATAGGGGATTCCGACGAAGGTAGTATGTTAATTATAACAACATTTAATTATATATGAACTTGATCTTATCTCTTTAATTAAATAGAGGAGCAATCCGAGCGGAAGAATGATTTAATCCCTATTCAGGAAGAATCCAAGGAGGATTTAAATACAGAAGAAAATATTGATCAGATTGCCAGCGATGAAGATGAGATCATATCACAACTTCCAGATACGCAAATTAAAATTGATATGTCTGGTTCTAAGTAAGTTGTAGAAAATACAGATTTGCATCTTCCTTGTCGAAAAATTGAATGCGTAATGGTTGTTTTTATGTTATAGAATTAGACTGCACATCGACAAAAACCAAACAATAACAGAGGACAATGATGAAAAGGTGATTTATTTAGGCGATAATAAACCAATAGTAATCAATAATACCATTAAAGAAAAGAGTTCCGATAAAAATAAGCAGCTAAAGCATGAAAATAGAAAGATCGAAACAGAAACTAAGAAAAACGATCAAGTAGCACTAAAAAGAGGTCAGAAAGGAAAATTGAAGAAAATGAAAGAGAAATATAAAGATCAAGACGAGGAAGACAGAAAATTATCTATGCAAGTTCTTCAAGTAGGTGTAGTTGTAAATAGAGTGTCGCTGACATAACAATAGCAATGTATAATAGCAATATCCTATATAAGAACATTCGTTTAGTCAGCAGGTGCTGCAAAAGAAGATAAAAGAAAAAGTAAAAATAAAGATCCATCTGGGCCAAAACAACAAAGGAAGAAAAAGGGTCCAGCGAAACCACCTCCACCACAAAATCTTCAAATTGTAGACAATGAAGAAGAAGACAACACGCCGGGACCAGACGTCGACATGCTGGATCAGTTGACAGGAAAACCTATTTCGGAAGATGAATTGCTGTTTGCTGTACCAGTTGTGGCACCTTACAATACTCTACTGAATTACAAGTGCATCGAATTTGTGTTTCAAAATTATATTATAATGTTTATTCGTCATATTTATTTCATATGTATTATGTTTCAGATTCAAAGTAAAATTAACACCAGGGACAGGTAAGAGGGGAAAAGCTGCGAAAACTGCAGTGGCAGTATTTTCGAAAGATAAAGAAATTACTTCGCGAGAAAAAGATTTATTAAAAGCTGTAAAGGAAGAAACAATAGCTAGGAATATTCCCGGAAAAGTGAAAATAAGTGCTCCTCAAATACAGAAACTAAAGAAGTAAATCTTTTTGTAGTGCTATGTACAAAATGCATATAAGGAGATTTTGATTCAAATTAAGTTACCAATAAATTATTATTCTTGCTATTAAGAACAAAGTAAACATTAAGGTAGCTAGTGTATTTGTAATCTTTAAACATTGTTAATAAACAAACATGAATCTGTATATATATATATATATATAAAATAATTTACATGTACAGAAATCATGTACCGAGAGAGACCATTTCAATAAGAATTTGTTTACACGTCTTTTCTTTCAATGCAATTTAAAATACATCATTTATTTTTGTACAAATATAGAGCAATTAACAGTGTTTTTGTATTTTTAGGCCGTGATTTTGTTCCTTTTAATAGATTATTGTTATTTAATCTTATTTCCTATTTCTGTTCCTGATCTCTGGTTCAGAATCTGAGCTCACCTCTTGATAATTCACTCTATTTCTTCTCCTATTTTTAACAGCATCCTGAATAGCCGTGGTTATATGTGCAGGAATAGGTTTAGGAATCTTTGTTGCCTTTCTAACTATTTTTATATCATACTCTCCGTCCGATTCTATGTCATTTAATACTTGTTGTATATCTTTCATACCAGCACGCTTTTTATCTATTACAATACCTATAGTACTATCATCAAGGCTTCTTACAGGACTTGGGAGTTTCCTTCTTCTACGATTCTTTAATGCTCCGATACGCGGGTTCTTTCGAGTTGTATTTACTGTTTGCTCTTTTACATCTTGCGGAGCAACGGGTTTTAGGACTGCTTGTGTATGATTAACACTATTTTCAAACTCCAATTTCCCTTCCGGTTTGTGTGACAATTGCTTTAAACCATCTGTTAATGTTTTCTTAAATTTTTCATAATCTGGTACATCGTTAAACTTCATACTTGCTAATTGAGTCATATACTGAAGTATAGATTTTGGAACTGATCCATGGAAAGTGTGTTTTAAAAATTCTGGAATATTTTCAAATGCTTTTTCTTTTTGCTTGTGTACCGCAGCCGGATCTGATATATCTTTTTCCCACATGAGTGAACCACATAACCATTGGATCATATTGTAGCCCAAAATTTCTAAATCACCACGCATTGTTGGAACTAAAATGAACGAATGTCTTATCTTGACTTCCAAACATAGCAAATGCAAATATAAAAATTTAATATGCAATTATCGTTACCTCCTGTATGAGCATCTCTACTATTATATTCTGTGGTTCCATTATGAGCTCTCTTAGGATCCAGTTTATATTCATTCTTTGTCGTATAACGACATGCCAGTCCAAAATCTACTAGATAAATCTGATCTGGAGACTTTAGATGCAACATCAAGTTTGATCCTTTTATATCTCCATGTACGTATGTTTTAGAATGAATATATTCTAATACATTTAACTGAGTATCGAAATATACGTTTTTAGAATCAGTTGTGACATGCATGTATAATTAAAACGATCATTGCTACTTACTATTTGTAAAGCTACTTTATATACTGTGTGTTCTGGAAATCGTCTATTATTTTTTTGAAATAGCTTCCACAAGTCCAGGCCATATCGTTCCGTCACAACAAATCTGTATTTAGTATTTTTGTATTCATGACTTCCAGAACCAAGGTACGGGGGCATTCCAAACCCTGAAAGTTTCTTCTTCTTCTTCCAAGCATCAACTAAAATGAACTTTCCTTTCTTACAATATCTGAGCAACCACATATTACATATTTTTGAGCAGTAGGAACCACGCAAAATCAATCATATGATAAAAATGTTGTCCTCCGTTTAATATTATCCACATAATTATCTATTCTGAACTTTTTGGTACAAGAATACTTACTATCGTTAGCTTTACCATTTCTCATGTAAAATTGCATTTCTACATAGAGTGGCCCATTTTCATGTGGTTCCTATAATTTACAAAAAATATGACAGTGCATAAACAATTTAAGTACAGTCAAACCTCGATAACTCGAACCTCTTTAACTCGTAAAACCTCTATAAGACGAAAATTTTGTTCATTCTTTTCTGCTGCACTTTAAAAATGTCTATAAATCGAAATAAAACTTTCTTCATAAAAAGATGCAATGATATTGAAAAAAATGTATTCTCTGCTTTGGTTACTGTTGAAAATACTATTGATCAACAATCTGTTAATTCATTAATGCAGAGTAAAATCACAGATTTCTTTAATACGTAATAGTAATATGTAAGAGTCTAGTAGATTATATTTACTATATGTATATAATAAATAACTCATCTCCAAAAATTGAACTTTTCTTTCTTTAAAACTATTACAATCAGCAAATTATTAACTCTTGTACAAATACCCTGTAAGTCGAATTTTCATAGGGCAAAACTCTCTTACTCGAAGACTTCGATTCTATAACTCAAAAATTTTAGTTCTTCCCTTGAGATTCAAGTTATCGAGGTTCGACTGTTTAAGCAATGATTCAATAAATACTTACAATTTTAATTACATTTGGGTAATCGTTTGGAGCTTTTCCATTATAAAGAGCAGCTGTAATTTTTATTATAATTACATTAGTGTGATCAATTTATTACTAGACTACGGATCTTTATGCATTTATGGCTTCTAAAAATTTTCAAAAAATGCTGGAGTATAAAGTTTGACAAAATTGAATAAGATTTTTATTTATTCCATACTTGCAAAGGTTACTAAAAATAAGATTCTATTTGATTCCACTTTCTTAAAATTTGTCTACAAAAATTGCAAATTGCATAAACATCCGCAGTCTATTTATTACTGCGTATCTTTGTGCAAAACGAAAATATTCTGCTTTGATTGGGGGAAGCAGTAGTTAAATAATAATTCATTTCATCGCCTAGTTCTTTCACATTGAAAACAATTGATAACAATATATTCTTATAATATAGATCCGCTGTCTAATTATTACTTGTGAATAGAAATATGAATGAAATGTTTGTTGATTATAGAAATAGCGATATCTTGTCGGGTGTAAATAGTACTCACCAGAATAAACTTGGCCAAATCCTCCGATACCAACGGAGTTGCCAAGAATCCATTGGTTTTTTGTCATATCTGTTAATATCTCGCCAGGAGATATCGGATCTGGCAATTTATACCCTTTCGGTTTTCTTTTCTTGGGTTCCTTCTTTACTACTTCAGCAGACATGACCAGATAAGAATAGGTGTTAACTCTGATAAAAATGACGGCGTACTAAAAATCTATAATTTCAGGTATTATAAAATGAAATTCTAATGCTATGATAAATTCCTATCTAAACAAACTTCGTACAGCAAGCGAGCGAACAACGATACTTCGTATACAATCGTTGAGCTGTTGAGAAGATGAATAAATTTCAAACGCGGGAACTGCAGTTCTTCAGTGCAGTCGTTGAGCAACGTAAAAGTTCCTATGAAAAGAACTGTACTACGAAACAAATAATTAGTAATAAACATAAAAGAAATTAGAAACATTATTTGTCGAATCGTCACTGGAAATTTTCCGTGTAACTTGATATGTTTCATTTATGTTGTTCAATGACTTATAGGGGAAAAATATTATTGTTGGTAGTTCGAGCGTTCTGAACTATGCAGTGTATGTTGTCACGGAATCGTGCGCATGTTGATATTCGAAAATGTCAGATAGCCGTTAGAGTATATTTATGTTGCACACGAGAAAAGCGTACAATATGAAAGAACGATGAATAAGACCTCGCGTTTTTTGTGTCGCGGTTTCATTTTATGAATCGAAGCGTCGGTGTTTGACGTTCCGTTACGTAAGTTCGTGACAAAATCTCGTGTAGGTTACTTTTTTAAATGGAAGAGGCGGCGAGTCCCTCGCTGAATTCACGTCTAGACAGCAATGATCGAATCGTCGAGACAGACGATAAGAACACAAGTGGAACCAACAATGACATCGGGTACGAACAGGAGATTCCGTACGGGGAATGTACACCGCAGCAGGCATCGACCAGTAGACAGATCGACAATTCTATTTTCAATACGATATCTAAAATTGTTAATCCTGCGGCAAAGGTTAGAAATCACTTTGTTTGGAATACTAGAGACTTGTTTACGTAGTACATTAAGCTAATTCTTTAAAATATTATATATTTTAGGTATATCCCATGTTTGTTTGTTTAATATGCATTTTCTGTAATTAACCGATTGATTTTCCTATATCCCATTTAATTATCAGGTACCAGAGATTCAGGATTTCAAAATTGTAAAACCCATAAGCCGTGGAGCATTCGGCAAAGTATTTCTTGGGTATAAGAAGTCTAACTCTGAGCAAGTATACGCAATCAAAGTGATGAAGAAAAACGAGATGATAAACAAGAACATGGCCTCTCAAGTGATAATAGAGCGGAACGCGTTGGCCTTAACTCATAGTCCGTACTGCGTACAATTATTTTATTCGCTGCAGTCGGTGAGCAGCATCTATTTAGTAATGGAGTATATGGTGGGTGGAGATCTTAAGAGTTTGTTGGGTGTCTATGGCTATATGGAGGAATCCATGGCAGCTTTTTATACCGCAGAAATATGTTTGGCATTGGAGTATCTTCACTCTCATGGGATTGTACACAGAGATTTAAAGCCGGACAACATGCTGTTGTCTCGAGAAGGCCACGTCAAGTTGACAGATTTTGGGCTCAGTAAAATATCCTTGCACAGGGACCTCGAAATCTCTGATTTAGTGAATTGTACACCTAGTCTCTGTGCGAGAACTCCTGGACAGCTTCTGTCGTTGACTTCGCACTTGTCTTTCGGTTCTGGACAGAAATGTACCAGCGATTCGAATCTCAGCGAAACGAGCACGCCAGGCGTTAACTTGCTGGCTGCCCTGCAACGAAACTGTAATAAGTTCCAATCATCACCGAACTCGGTCAACTCCTCTGCTGCGTCGGGAGATTATTCTCGACTATCTGGCGTCACCCCTTTTCAGTCAGCCGAAGATCTACAGCTTGGGGAACGCTTTGAATACAATACCAAAACTGCGAATACCAATGAAGTGCAAGACAGCAGCTCCGGTAGTTACCACACGTGCGAAGCTTCATCTATTCGTGCTGATAGTCAGCCACATCAGGATGTGGATGACGAAGACGAGTCCACGTTAGAAGCGGAACAATCTCAGCATACATCTTTCCATACTAGTCCGTTGAGCACGTGCACAACATCGTTTGCGAGAGGCGCGAAGAGAAAGAGGGGGGTACAACCTGCTGGAGGTACAACGGGTTTAACGTGCGAGATAAATGCCATGGACTTGGACGTGGACAAAACGCCGAAGAGGAAAAACCGGTGCTGCATATTTTCCAGGAGTCCTATCAATTCCAATATTTCGGCAACGTTGAAACCACTGAATAACATTAGCAGCGTGAATGGAGAACAAGAAACTGGTTCAGGTGGAAGAGTCGCTTTCAGTACACCAGTGCCATCCACAAAACAAAAGGAGAGGACTGAGCAGAGATGTAATAGCACGGAGGAAGAGGAGAAAGATGGAGCGGAAACTGTAACCTTAGTCAAGACTACAAGATTTCAACTTCCACTGCCCTCTGTTTCCACATCGCATTCAAGTATCGATGTACCAAGCGATACGTCGGAGCAGAATCGTTCTCCTCAGAGTATATCTCCTATCAAAACACCAGCAAGTTCGAATAACTGTTACACACCTTACAGAACACCAAAGTCTGTTAGAAGAGGTGGTCAGACCGGTGCTAATAGATCAGATGACCGTATACTTGGAACACCGGATTATTTGGCACCAGAGTTGCTCCTGAAAAAAGGTCATGGTTCAGCGGTAGATTGGTGGGCTTTGGGCGTCTGTCTCTTTGAATTTTGCACCGGTGTGCCGCCATTTAATGACGAGACACCGCAAGCAGTGTTTGCCAATATTTTAGCCAAAGACATTCCGTGGCCGGAGGACAACGAAGCTTTGTCGGCCGCAGCCACAGAGGCCATCGATGCGCTTCTGACTATAGACCAACATGAGCGCCCGTCAGCCAAAGAAGTGCGGACTATGAGCCTCTTTCAGGACTTCCCCTGGAACAATCCGCTGAAAGCGATCCCACCGTTTGTTCCTCAGCCCGATGACAATTATGATACATGCTACTTTCAAGGTAAGCTTGGTCAGCATAACAACGACTTGTTCATTCATGGCATTCAAGGTGGTTAAGCTAAGACCGAACATTTAAATATCGCTCTTATTTTTAACGATACATGAAATGTAAATGTTCTTTTTAAAATATTTCACTTTCGCGACCATTCAGACAGTGTCATTAACATGTTAACAACATTAGAGTGAAATTACTGGAATCTGTTTTCTGTTCTCAGCACGGAACATTATGCAGCACTTGAATGTGAGCAACTGCGACACGTGACTCCCGGGGAAACTAGCTGTCTGGCCTGTGACGGGAGTAATCACCGTTAACGCAAGAATTGTTACAATGTAAAACTATTTTTTTATATAGTTGTAAATGTATAATACTATAAAATATTTTGTTACGACTTACAAGTTTCTGTGCGTTCGCTTATCTCTAAGGGTGAAGATTCCTGACTTAATTGCTATGCTTCTTCGCTTGGTCATGATTATAGGAGCGGAGTAAAACAAGTATCATTGATAGCGCTTTATGACTGATGGAATGAAGGCTATTAGGTTTATGCGTCTATGAAACCTCATTATCCTATATGACGATGTATCGAATTGTTCGATGATGAAGAGCATGATAACGAGCGAAATACTTTATCGAGCTGGAATTCAGTATTCCCTGCCGTGCTTTCACTTCAGGTTCTTGTGGATCCAGGGCAGGAAGTGCGTTACTCTCGTATAGACGCCCGGATATTGACCTTTACCGCATCCGATGCCCCAACTGACGACACCAACTTGCGTCCAGCGGCCGTCGTTGACCATCAATGGGCCACCGCTATCACCCTGTAATAGATAACGCGTTAGCAGAATTCAAGAGGACCCGAAGAAGCGAATAACACGATACACACCGAACAGGAGTCTTTTGCAGCTCTACCTGCGCATAAGAAGCTATCCACGATGCCACCGGGCGCTGCTGCACCATACTTAAATTTGCATTCAGTGTTTGACCAAATTGGTATCGATACTTCCTGGAGTACCGCCGGCTGTGGTCCACCTTGAAAAGGCAATTGTTATTTCATCTTAACGCGAGGTTCTACACAAAGACAAACTGTGAATACAGAGATCGTGTTGCACCCACTTTCTCTTAAAGAGCCCCAGCCGATAACCGTAGCAGTTTTCCCAGAATATAGCTGGGAACCGCTGGGAAGGCAGATCGGTCGTATCTGTTCCGAGAATTGGACGGGTTCGCTGAGAGTTAGGAGCGCGACATCATTATACAGAGTTCGTAGATTGAATCCTCTGTGTCTGACCACTCGTTTCACCCGTCGCTCGATATGTCTGATCTCGGTGTTGGTCTTGATGTTGTGATCACCGAGCCGGACCGTCAATCTTGCCACGTCCCAAGGATTCATACTGCGAACAAATTGATCGATTTCTACATAAATCGTCTCGATATTTTTGAAGCATGTTCCAAGTATTAGAACGACTAATTTAAACCCGCGGGCTGCTCGGTTAGATGCAATAAGAGTACTAACGAAGTTAGAAGTACCATCAAACCTATGAAAACCTGTGCAAACTTGTGCTGTAAATGGCCCTAAACGTTCGTTCCTGAGTAAGTAACTCAGGATCCTACATCCTACGTAATCCTATTAATACGAGTCGAAAATCCACAACTTTGAAAGACAATTCTGTATGCCACGAACTGGTCAGGGACGTCTAAGCGATTGTAAACCGAACCGAAACCTTCTCTGAAAGCGAACATTCCTCGCAGGCAGTTTTGTCATGCGGTGCGTCTTTCCGCGACTTACTTGGCAACGCAATGAGCAGCGGTGAGAATGTGTTTATCGTCGATGAGCGAGCCGCCGCAGAATTGTCTGCCGGCGTTGAAGAGCGCTGCCATCCAAGGCCACTCGCCGGGCTCGACGTTGTGGCCGCCTACGATGCGTTTCTGGTCTTGGAAACCGTTCTTCGCTCCGCATTGCGACGTGTCCAGGGCGGAAACGCTTCCCAACAAGGGTTTCTCAGTGGTCGGGGATGTAGTCGACGCACCCGGCCACCAGGCAGGTTTCTTCGTCGGCCAGGTTGTGCTGAAGCCGGGTTTTTTCGAGCTCGAAACTGGTTTCAACGTGGAGATCGTTGCTAAATCGAGGTACGGCGGATGGGTCGGTAATGGTGGCAAGGTGTGATCAGGTGGATGCGTTGGGATCGGCGGCGGCCATGAACCAGGTTGCTGCGGCCTTGGTTTCGCGGTCACGTCTTCCTTGTTCTTACCATCGCTCACCTGCAAAGCGTTTAAAACAAAATATGAACGTTTATCCGTGCGCAAACGAGACCGGAGAGCCGCCATACCGGCTTCAGCATTTCGCGAAAGGAACAGCGCACGATCGAGCACGGTAGTTAAAGAGAGTCGTAAAAGTTTCGTTTGCGAAATCGATAGAGCTCAGCTGTAACTTTCTACGCTGGATCTAACGTTCTCGATTCGCATCACGTATTATTTTTACGAGTTCCTGGGAACTAACCGACACTCTACGACCGATCGCGCAGTTAGCGAAATCGACAATAATCGCCTTCGATCGTTATTGCGCGTATCGTATTACGAAATGAATTCGATCGTCTACCTGCGCGTCTTCGATGATCGGATCGATGGGGTCCTCGTTGCTGGCCGGAGGTGGTGTAACAACCGGATGCAGGTTCGAGCAACAGATTCCGAAATTTGTTTGACCACTCTCCCGTACGTAGCTGCAGGTGTCGTAAACCCCGAGAACCCAGCCGTCGAGAGCAGTCAGGTCGGGGATTTTGAAGTACGGGTAGCACTCCTTGAAGCTAGTGCAACGACCAACCTCCCCTTTTGATGTCAGACAGAACTCACGATTCGAGTCACCCTTCCATAGGATGCCACGGCCGCTTCTTGTCTCGATTCCAGCATCCAAATCATCTGCGGCTGCTCATCAAAACAATACGTTTCGTTATCAAACAATTCATTGTCAATGGTCTTCGAAAAACAATCCTTTATTCGATTTTCAACTCGTGCACGTCACTTTATGCAAAATAAAAATTGTCTGCGCTTGTCGCAAGAAAAGTAGAGCTACTTCGGAACTCCTTTCGTTAATGATTCTCAACTACAACTCTTTCAATCTTTCTACAGTTTTGTACAGTCACTCGATCTATGCATTTACAGCAAAAGTCAATATATTAAATACAAAATAATAAAAGCATTAGAAGAATTTAGGAATACAGGTGTATCATTTTCAACCTATTAAAATGATTAGAAGATGGAAAAAATGTCTGCTTATTAGTATTGATCTAGGAAGAAAATTTTCATTTTACATAAAGATCCGCAGTCTGCTGATTACAACAACTAAATCTCTTTCAATCTTTCCACAGTTTTGTATAGCCACTCATTCTATGCATTTACAGTGAAAGTCAATGTGTAAAACACAAAATAGTAAAAGTATTAGAAGAATTTAGGAATACAGGTGCATCATTTTCAACCTATTAAAATAATTAGAAGATGGGAAAAATGTCTACCTATTTGTTTTAGTTGAGGAAGAACATTTTCATTTTACATAAAGATACGCAGTCTACTGATTACATTGATTGAAGATCAAATCTTGTTGGAGTTCGTTTTAGTGTATTTACTACATTGGTTTGTACACGAAAAAGGCTCTGCACTAGTGGAAGGTTGAATGGAATCTGTAAGATCACTGGAAGAGAAATACTTGAATGTTCATTAAGCTTGGAGTTCCTCGGCACGTCTGCGAGTGCACGCGCGTGCATTAACGATGTCCACCAGTGAATGACACATCGTCTACCGTTGTAACGAATGCAAGTTGTCCGATCTGCGTAACGCTTTTGTACCCGCGTGACACATTTGTCAAGGGATCGTGTGTTATTGATATCGGGCCTTTTACCTCCGCGCGCGTCTCCCATGAAAAGTGATTCCGATGCAAAAGTATTTTTGTTTCGTGCGGTTTCATCTGGACGTCGCGTGGTTGTCATGGTGTCGCGGTGCTTCCCATGAAATTTACATCGAACCACGTGCAAATCGTTATCTCCGAAACCGAACAGACTCGTGTGCGTTGTTCTCAGCGTCGCGAATGGTATTCCTCTCATGCTCGACGGGGACACATTCTGTTACGTCCTATTGTTGCAGAGAATTTTAATTGCAAAGGATCAAGAAAATGACCCACTTCGCAGCCATTGGCGCGAACAACCGGCGGCGACGCCGCGCCGGGTCGCCGAACGATCATCTTCGATTCACCGGGACAGTGAAATATTATAACAGAATTCCAGCTGGATTATTGACAGCAGGTTCGCTGACCCAGGAGTATTCACACAGATGCACACATGTCGTGACTCCGAAGACTTCCGTTTGCCGTCTATGGAACGCGCGAATCGCCGCTCGTATGTCAATGCTCGAGACCATTCACACGTATACTTCAGAAAATTTCGATACCGAACAAGGCCGATCAAACAAATTGGTTTGTGCCGAAGATTTCGAAGGTGGTACTTGAAATGTGGGCAGGTATCGATTAGGAACAATTATTTCTTTTCATAAAAACCACAGGTCAGCTTGAATAATCTATAGCCGCTGATCACATACGATAAATTGAATTTGTCAATTGGCTACATTTCAATTGAAACGATCAACTGTTTCCGCGATTGGGGATCGTGGAGATCCCTAGGATTAAGCAGAGATTTTGTGGAGATCGCGGAGGGAGATGAAGCTAATTTTTCCTGGATTCATCCTCGGTTAGCACGACTCACCTTCGATGATCACCGCGTTATCATCCTGTTCTCCTTGCTCGTCCAGTGAGGACTCGAAGACGACTGGCTTGCTCGCGGGATCGGCGTAGATGTGGCGAACGTCGGCGACGGCGAAGAACGCGATGAATGCCTGCACGACGAGCACCGTCACCATCCTGGGCGACGATCGACGTCGGTCCACGTTCGATCGCGGCTAATTGTAGGGGAACAACACGGCGGGCTTGGAGGATCACGGTATGTTAGGGCCCGGTCGCTGTTACCAGTAGGAACCCTGGGACCGGCACTAAGTTGCTAAGCTGTTGAATAGCCGGTGCTCGAGCTTATAACGGGCTCGTTCTCCCCTCTCGGGCTCTCCGCTGTTCTTTGCCCCTAGCAGGTTTGGCCCGACGAGTCACCGGGAGTCATCGGGCTCTTCTCTTGTTCTTTTAGCAGGTGCTGGACACCTCCAGGCACTGTCCATCCATCGGCGAAGGAAAGGGTGAGTTCAGGGCGAAAATTTCCATCTGGAAGATCGAGCGGTCCGATCGACGCCGCGCCGATCCGAATCACGCGATCGATTTCGTCCGATCCTCCTCCCGAGACTGTGTTGATGGGATCGAGTGTCCTTGTGAAGCGTTGCGTAGGATGTTTTTACGTGAACGCTCTGATTCCCCTCTTAATCAGTCCGTGTGCTCAGCGCGCAATCATTTACGGTTTTGGTGAACTGTTGCGATATGAAGGGAATCGTCTGCTATGCTACAGTGCCGGACAAAATGATAGGATATTTCGTACAATTAAAACATCAACACGTAGGGATGGGATCAAGTTCAATATATACTCACGATTCCGAGTCAATTTCAATAACCAAGTTTCATTTCATGGGTTTCGAGTACTATTTAAAAGCAATAATGTTTCAATGATTAATATTCGAAAAGTATTCATTTTATACGAACTGATATCGAACCTCGTACTTACCTCGTACTTACAAGTTTCGAAAAGATGCTTGTAAGTAGACTGCGGATCTTTATGCATTTGGCTTCTAAAAATGTTCAAAAAACACAGAATTTAATACGATTTTTACTTATTTCGGATTTATTGTACCCACTTTCTTGAAATTTGCCTGCAAAAATTAAAAATTGCATAAACATCCGCAGTCTGCTCATAAGTACCTCGATGTTGAAAGGAATCGGATCTTTCACAAGTAGTACCCGAATCTTAGAAATCAGAACTGCATAGTGAGTTTTAACCACTTTATTTGTTAAATTCGTAACTATTTAAGAATAGTATTTCATTTACCTGGTTTTAGCCTATTTCTTTTTTTATCGTGGGGCGCAAGATAATAGTAAGGAGTGTAGAGAAAACTCACACAACAGTTCATATCATTTGCAGTGCAATAAAATTGTTAGTGACTTAGGTGAACTATTCATGTATCAATTATTTATTGCATGCGCCCCACGTTTTTCGTTTTAAATCTTACAAGTATTTTCATAGCTATTAAAAATTCACAATCATAAATTTTCAGGACTATCTGTATGGGATTAGGAATCTGTATAGGGCTAGGAAAAATTATTTTATACTTTTTAGTCCGTCTTAAAAACATGGTATATTAAAAATTTTTTTTATTTAAATAATTTTTCGTGGGAACAGCCTTTGTAGATCTAAAACAAATAAAAATCGTACTAGATTCTATCTAATTTTATATTACAGCATTGTTTGAAAATTTTCATAAGCCATAAATGCATAAACATTCGCAGTCTAGTTACCAGCTACTTTGATCTAGCTTCGCAATCCTCAGAAATATTAATTACAATGCGGTGTTGAGGAATATCTCCGAAAGAAAAGCACACAAAAGTACACAAGAAACATAAATTCCTTGTTGTCACACAGATTTGTATGGTTTTACATGTATAATGTTTTATAGCATTGTCGCGGAGTATAGTACTCACTGACTGAGGTAGAAAGCATTTTGAAGACATCGTTAGCGCGTAGAGAAAACGGAGAATCCGTATCTAACGAACGAATAAAAAAGAAGACACGCTGATGTTTCAAGTACGCATTGATCAAACGATACAAGTTCGTGTCCCTTTAACAAGAAGATCAAGAAAGACCAAGTAAGATGGCACGGTACTGGAACAGTTCACGATGAACAAGCATGGTAGAGGTTCTCGGAAACTTTCCTCGGCGACTAGAGATGATTGAACGATTCCTCGAAACGGGGTACAGTGTTTTTGTTCTGTACCTTGCCAATAAATAAACGTAGTACCTTTCTATCGATAATTCACCTTCGAATAATTCTTTTTACCACTGTATCATTTGTAGGAATTTGTATCGGTATACTTGAGGATTTGTATCGGTCAAAAAAGTTCTTCATCGGAAAACCGCATGTTGTATTGTATTTTGCAACTGTATTTTTTTCGGTAATTTACAGCCTCGAGCAGTGCCGGATACAAGCACGACAGAGATGAAACTCGTCACGTGATCGCACCGTGACGGGGGGGGGGGGAAGGAAAAGGTAGAGTGGGGATACACGTCTTGATCTGGCGACTCTGCTCTTGAGGTGTTTATTTTTCATAATCACAGTCTACCATTATTGACTTAAAAATTATGGAATAAGTTTCTTCATTCGATCACATGTTATCGTACAAATCGTGAAAAATCGAAGCAAATTCAATCTTGTCATTTTTATAAGGCGATACATTTGATCGCCTTTAGTGCTCGATACGGTTAGTGTTAGTGCGTGTACAATTTCACATTGGTTCTAAGAATTTCGCGACAGAGATGAAACTTTCAGAGATGAAGAGGGTTGCGGACGTCCTTTCGATAGCGATGAACTAAGGTCTATTATCGAAGAACATTACTGATTGCAAAAAACATGATCATACAACAGTCATTCTCAGTTTAGCTGAAATTGGCAAATGAAGCAAAATAACTGTAACCCTTCATGAATGAATTTTGCCTTCTGTGCAGTAGTTCTGTGGAATGTAACATACCAATTATTTATGAGAAGTTCTGAATCCTAACAAGAAACAATGGATGCCCCGTATACTGGAGCAAATAGTAAGTGACCGTAAGTGACCGGACGCTCGTGACGTGTCTAGAAAGTTGGGTCGTCTCGAAAAAAGCGGACAGGCGTAAAATAAATGATAAATACGTCTAACGCAAAAAATCGCCTTAATTTACATTTACCGTTCCGCGGATCGTGTTCGGTCGATCGAGAAGAATGGTCAAACGATCCTGTAACGGGTCCACGCCGGCTATCCGATCATCGAAAACACAGTTCTGATTTCAGCCTTTTTTTCTCTCCTCTATTTCTCTTTTTCTCTCCCGATGCTGAAGAGGAATACCGTCGTCGCGTCGGGCCGATTTGTCATTCGATCCGAAGATCTGTGTCCAATTTGCCCGGTTCGGTAACGGGTAATGGCGGACCTGTTATCCGATAAGTATCAGGAATGTGTAATTTCACTCGGGATCGAAAATGGTGATGGTTCCGGGGGATTGTACTGTGTGTGTGTGTGCCCCCTCCCCCTCTCTCTTTCTCTCTCTCTTTCGGTGATTATGTAAGCCGCCGCACGGCTGACGGAACCGGCTCAATTTTGATTTGTCGCCGTTCGATGCTCCGGCCAGGCTGTGAATGCCGGTTTCGAATGGCATTTGCATAGAGAGTACAATCCACGGGCTGGCCTTGAAGAGGCCGAGGGAAGGCTGCACGTAAGGGACGTCGGCCGTGAACTTACCCGGCCGTGTGATTCCCGTGCACCGTCACGAATGCCAAGCGATACGCGTGCATTTCCTTCTGGCACGATGAATGGAATTTCCTCGAACGGCTCCCCGGATCGTATACATACGAGCCCGCACTGTTCCCACCTATATGTTTCCATTTCCACCGGGGTCCGTGCTCGACGATGGGCGCCACAAACATATTGGAATTCCTCTTTGCCGAGGAAAATAATGCGTTCCTCGTAGAATCCTCTTTTTTTGTTCGCGGTCTCCGCCGCTGTGAGAAAAGAAGGGTTTTGTTGTTTTCTGTGGCTTCGCGTGCTCTTAGCATTCTTCCGAAGAAAGACTACGCCCTCTATGGATCTATACGCAAAATAAAAGATGTTTGCGTCGATTGCATGAGACGGGAGCCACATACAGGGTGGTTAAAAAATTATTGAATATTTACGTGGTACATAGGACACGCTGTACCGAGTAAAACACCTTGGCAAACATAGGTCGAGAAGTCAACCAATTCTGAGATACAGTGATCCATTAACATTTGGACGCTCTCAAAAGTCTATAACTTTTCTAATATTGGACTATACGATTTGGATATTTTTTGAGAAGTTAGAGCAATTGGTTTACTACACGATGTGGAAAGAAATTTTTCCAAAAGTTGCAATTGGTCGGAATTGTAGAGCAAATACTAAAAGTTGCATTTTACAACTTTTTTACGTGTGTGGGCCTACATTGATAATTTAAAAATACGTTTTGTAGATCTGTGTCAATTATATGCATTGTGAAAGTTTCAACGAAATCAGTTGATGCAGAAAAAAACGACAGACATTGAAAGACGTAAGATTCCTTAGACTTCAGACTTATTGCAGTTAGAGGCCGAAAACATCTTTAAACGTTTGTAGCTCATCGCAACGTCGACTGATTGTGATGAAATTTTCAGAATATGTTTAATTGATACAGATCTACGAAACGTGTGCTTTCTAAATTTTCCATATAAGCCCGCATAAAAAAGTTGCAAAATACAACTTTTAGTATTTTCTCTGCAATTCCGACAACTTGCGATTTTTTACAAAAACTTTTGTCCGGTTGTGTAGCAAACGAATTATTCTAATTTCTCAAAAAAGTCCAAATCGTATGGTCCATTTAAAAAGTTATTGTCTTTTTAAGAGTGTCCGAATATTAGTGGGAGTCACTTGTATACATTTGAGTTGGAAAGTAAGTTAATAACGATTGGCGTATGCAAGCAAACGAGTGCGATATATCTTTAACAATGATAATATATGTTTTACTAACGTTTTTCTTTATTTACTAAATAAAAACAAAACGACAATGTGATTTTATGTTACAACCCTGTACATCGTCGACTAGGTTTCTAATGACGAATGCAGTAAGGGAAATGTAAATATGTATATAATTCTTTATGATTGTGTTTCAGCATATGAAAATTAATGATTTATCGTTGGGACCACTTGTTCGCCGCAAAAGTCAGTGTACCAGGGTAGCTAACACGTCGAAGTAGATTAGGGACATTGTTAGCCATGTCTGACCATCGAATGGCGAGTTATCACTTTTAGCTGCAGCTTTATGTCCATAATTACGCTAACTACTAAAATATGATGATGAACGTTTTACAAGGAAGAATATTGTTGATTTCTTTCAATTTATAATACGCAGCCTGTTTGAATATTTTTAAATGTTTTGGGTGAAAAAGAAGTCGAGGGACAGAAGGAGATTCCATGCCTCGGGATGGGAATAAACTTTGGGTTTCATGGTTCAGTGACCCCTTAAAGGGTGAGAGGAGTAAACACGGTTTTAAAGTTACTCTTTTTGTTTGCTCTTTCGGCGCTCGGACTGGCAGGTTGTTAATAATCTTCATCAGAGGACCCACGTTCGCAATTAGCATCTTCAGCGAGTTTTATGGCTCGTAGCCTACGTTTCATCCGAATAACTTGAGTCGATTATTCTTTTTACAAAAATGTTGAATACGCAGGAGCCAAAATTTCGAATTGTACACTCCCTCTTAGAATTATTTAAAAGGAATAAAATGAATTCGTACAAATAAATACTATCTTATCTTACATCGTTAACAGCAATTTCCAATTGCAGTGTTCATCAGAAGATGTAATAAGAAAAAAAAGACTAAAAAAGACGATAACTTTTTTAATATTGTAATATACGATTTGAACTTTTTTGGGAAGCTAGAGCAATTAGTTTACTACTGGGAAAAAGAAATTTTTTCAAAAATTGCAATTGATCGAAATTGTAGAAAAAATAAAAATGTATTTTAAAAATTGCATTTTACACATTTTTATGTGGGTCTATATTGAAAATTTAAAAAACACGTTTTGTAGATCTGTGTCAATTATATGCACTGTAAAAGTTTCATCGAAATCGATTGACGCGGGAAAAAACGGCAGTGATTGAAAGATGTAAGAATCCTTAGATCTATTGCAGTTAGAGGCCGAAAATCGTGAAAATCTGCAATTTTTATCATCTTCAAACGTTTGTAGCTCATTGCAACGTCGACCGATTTTGGCGAAATTTTCAGAATATGTTTAATTGACACAGATCTACAAAACGTATTTTTTAAATTTTCAATATAGGTCCACATAAAAAAGTTGTAAAATGCAACTTTTAGTATTTTTTCTACAATTCCGATCAATTGCAATTTTTGAAAAAATTTCTTTTCACATCCTGTAGTAAACTAATTGCTCCAGCTTCCCAAAAAAGTTCAAATCGTATATTACAATATTAAAAAAGTTATTGTCTTTTTTAGAGTGTTCGAATTAATTCGTTTCACTGTAGATATTATAATGATGATAAGATGACAAGTTCATTATAGTCAGATCATTTTAAGGCACAAAGCTGATTTCTGAGATCTTTCCTTCAATTTTTATTTAGATATTCAATTTTACTTTTGAATAAAGTTTATTGCAGTGTTAATCAATGTGAATGTCAAATGTTCTTTTTATATAAGTGGAAGAATAACATATTACGATAGTATTGTGTGATGTTTGGTCAAAATGTATCGATTAATTAACACTATTCGTCAATGGTAAAGAAGGATACAAAATGGAGGTGACAATCGTATCGATGATGAATCAGAACGACCAAAAAATGCAATTTCCACTGCAATAAAATTGAGAGACTTGTAATTCATTGAGAAAATACATATATTGATCAGAATGACGCTTGCTTTGATCTACAAGTTTATGTACAAGAAGATTTATTCAACGTTACTGTTAAGAATCAGATATTTCATATGAAACTAATGCAATGAACTGTGTTAGATCGTCATCTCATCAATGACAAACCAGAACGGCCAAAAAATTCAATTCCCACCGTAATAGAATCGAGAGAATTGTAATTTATTGACAGAACATATGTATATGTACACTCCCGCTCATAAATCTTAGGACAGTGATCATATTTGTATTCAACTCTGTAAAAATGAAATAATCGTTGAAGGATGCGAACAAATTTTGCGTTATTTAAAGGTTTACATGTCAAGGAAAGAATGCTGCACTCATAGTTTCTTTATTACAGTTTCCACTATTCTTGGCATCCGCGTGATCAATTTTTTCATACTTTCTGTTGTTATATTTTATTCCATTCTCGTTCCAAAATATTCCATAAATGTGTTTTCGAAGTAGGGCAAAAGTTTCGTACCTGTCTATCCAGTTCATCCCATATCTATGGGGTTCAAATCTGGTGATTGTGGTGGCCATTTCATAATTTTTAATGAATTATAACATTGAAGTTGATCCAAATAGTTTTTTCATATTTTTCACGTGTGTTTTGGAACATTATCGTATACATACGAGGATATTTATATTATGTAGTTAATACAGTTAAAGGTTCATAATCTATACGAAATACCAGAGTTTTACTAAAAACCAGAGGTGTCCTAAGACTGATGAGCGGGAGTAGGTATATATTGATCAGCATGATCAATATTGATCTTGCTTTGATTCACGAGTTTATGTAGAAGAAGATTTGTTCAATGTTCAATGTTACATAATGAATTGTGTTTACATATTCCTGTAAATGTCGTGAAATATAACATACGCCATTCTACTAAACACCCAGTCAATTATACCCAGTAAATTCAAATGTAATCCTAATATTATCCTACAATTTTATCACATTTTTTGGTACTCAAGGTCACCTGAAGGTAATGACTTAAGCATATTCAAATGTATTTTTTCAGCAGCTACAAGATGGAATAAAAAAAAATAAGTTTTCCCGATAAAAACTGACGATGACCTTGAAAAAAGTATGAAAAAATAACCGGACAAAAAAATTGTTCTTCTATGATATTCCTCCTTCGATACTACTTAAATTATGCCACAAATATTTTTTGTGCCATTAAAAATAAAGGAGATATTTAGGTGGCCTCCTTCAGCTGAGAAATCCTGTATTTCGTATGTCTGTACGAAGGAATCGCTTCCTCGCACTACTGTTTTCTAAACTTAGAAGGCGAGATTCGAGGGAGCCCGTAGAAGTTCCCGAACAGCCAATAAAGAGTGGCCAAACCGGACCGTTTAAAAAATACCGAGGTTGTTTCGGACTGTTGATATCGCGTTTCGCAGAAAATCCTGAGGGTTCATTGTCTGCCCTTCGGTTTCGGTGGCGGAACCTCTATAGCGCCGCTCATTTCACGATTAACCACTATCTTCACGCTTAATTGCGAACCAATGTTAGCCGAGAAAGTTGAGGTAGCCTTCATCATGACTCCGGGATGCTCGGAATTCCATTTCGGACCGCGTACTTTTTTTTCCTGTCGCCGTCATTAAGCTTCGCCGGACTACCGACTCGTTCTAATTCCGAACTGCTTAATTCCTCGTCCCGAGCTCGTTTTAAATACACACGAGAAGATTTATGGCTGACAAGACATTCACGCGCGAGCGGACCATCGAACCAGGTTTCTTCTGCTGCTTCTTCTGCTGCTTCTTCTTCTTCGTCTCCTTCCCGGGTTCCGAATCTGTAATCCTTCTTTCAGTTACCGAATGTTTGCACAAGACGGAGTAAGTTCGACGACCGGGTCCCCGGTCTTTCTGATGGAACGATTTCCTTTGAGGTCCCAGCCCAGCCACGTTCTTATTGCAAAATTTGTCTCACGATTTCGCGGTTGGCGTCACCGTTCGATCAACGCTGTGCCCCACCTCGGAAACCGGTTGCGTCGGGGTTGCTTTTTATTATGTGCTCTTAAACAGTACCAATAACTCGGACTCTGAAAGAAACTGCATCCCACAACCGCTGCTCAAGGAGTCTCGACGCTCCGCGGACAAGTTTCAGAAAAGGTTGCGGGATATCTCTGTCCAGCGAAGATTAAATTTAGGGATGCAGTAACGTAGGCGAAATCACCGGGCGAAGATGCCCGACTTCGACACTCGGTGTACTAAAGTTGTGGAAGAAGTTTCAGCAAACCCTTGGACGGCGCACAGTGGGTCGCAAACAGATTACTGATAATTAAAAAATTTTCATGTCACGAAATAGATTAAAACTGGATATTTTCGTAAGCTAATAATTTTAGTTTGTTAAATAAATGCAGGAAAATCTTGATCTAAGCCGAATCTTCGGGTACGTGCTTCGACATATTGCATAGCGTTATTTTTTGAGACCACCTACCGCGCAAAACGTAAAAGGACGTTTTTTATGTACAAAAAATATGTAAAAAAATAATACAGTTTTTGGTTTTTTTTTAAATTTCAATAGGAGCCTGATGGTCCTCTTATATTATGTACAGTTAGGAGCATAACTGATGACACACACTTTAAATCAGAATAACTTTTTTATGAATGGGCCAAACGACTTCAATTTTATCGAAAGGCTAAAAATGCATTTTGTCGGAATTGTGAAAAACAATAGCAAAAATTGATTTTTACAACTTTTGTAACTGGGTCAATAACGAAAATTTAAAAGATGTGTTTGGCGCAACTCGTATAAATTGTATACGCTCTGAAAATTTTATTGAAATTGATTAATTGGTTTACGAGTTATGAACGATCAAAAGTGGTAAAAATAGGAATTTTTCATGATTTTCGGCCTTTTTACCACTTTTGATCGTTTATAACTCGTAAACCAATTAACCAATTCCAATGAAATTTTCAGAACATATATAATTTATACGAATTGGCCACACAAATCTTTTAAATTTTCGTTATTGGCCCAGCTAAAAAAGTTGTAAAAATCAATTTGTTTTTCACGATTCCGACCAAATGCATTTATTCAACATATTTTTTAGACGTCATTTACAAAATTCTTCTAGCCTTACAGAGAAATTGAAGTCGTTTGATTCATTCATAAAAAAGTTATTCTGATTTAAAGTGAGTGTGATCAGTTATGCTCCTAACTGTATGTATCGACGTCGTCAATTCTAAAAATTTTCCAACAAGTTTTAATTTCATCTACTCAATTTTGCTATAAATGCAAAAAGATCCGCAGTCTAGTAATAATAATAAATCTAAATCTAAAATCTAGTAATGATAAATCTAAAATTATATTGTTATGAGTTTTTTCAGCAGTATAGCTCTTTCTGAAATTTCGGGATAGATTTGAACCGCGATTCTGGACAGCAACTTCAATTTCGGGACAATCCCGGCCAATCGGGGACAGTCGGCAACCCTCACGTAGACTCAACTGCCACGTAGAAATCCCCACTGAATTAATGGAAAGGACAAAAATGTAGATTGTTACACGAGAGAGATTACAATCGATCTTAAGCAACGGATACTTATGTCCGAACATTGTACGGCTTATGGAACGTCCGGAGGAGCCAGTTTTACGCCGTGGTTCCCGAAGACGATCGATAATGTTCGCCTTCTTGTAATCAAGCGCAGAGATCGTGTTGCCCGGTCTAATCGAAGATATTGTATGCACGAGTACTACAAGGATGGCGCGTGAATACACGACCTTGTAGGGGGCCACTGGCCCTGAGCTGAGTTATCCGTACACGCTGCGCCTTCGACCGGCTACGTGAATTCCTTAATGGTCAATAACTCGCCAAGGGTTGTTCTTATGTAACTATTACTATGATTACACGCGTAATTCTCTCGGTGAATCGGCCTCCCTCAAAAATCATTAAACATCTCGACGATCCATCACGCCGAAATGACACGGATGCTCTGTACTCGCAGCGTCTACCTTGCACTATTTCGGGACAGTTCTTAAAATAGGGGAAAAATCGTTCCAGTAGTTATTATTGTTACATTATTATCTACATTCTTTATATGACAACACGAAGCTATACAGGGTGGACCAACTTTAACCACCTTAAATATTTCCGCTATGTAGGGCAGGCATGTCCAGATCGTAGCTCGATCGGAGGCGTAGATCGATCTGGAAATGCTTGATTTATTTACTGTACTATTGCTGGCACTGCAATAGTTATTGGCACTTTTGATTTAAAATCATTTTATATTGCTTCTTATTTATATTTCAAAGCAACGTTGTAAGTTTTCATAACAAAGTTCCACATATGACTGTTAGCGACGCTGATACATCCAGTAAGATCGACGGATGACCACAGTGTAAATAGTGTTTTATTAAAATTTTCGTTACGAGTAAGTATACTTTATCGCTTTATAGCTTAATTTCGGACTGTACTGCAGATGTAATAAGTGCGTATATGTTTAATTATTAAAAAATAGCATGTTTAACAGAGTTGGGCATTAATCAATTAAAATTTTAACCAAGATTGATTGATTAATGTGTATGATTAAAAAAGGTAATTATTGAAAAATCGGAGACTGATTTAATCAATTGTTGAAGTTAATCGCCACACGGTCTATCCATAAATTGTAATAATGAGGGAGAGAGAGAGACAGAGATTGATTCAATCGATTGATTCAATCGATTGATGAAGTTAATCGCCAATCGTTGATCAAAAAAGGAAATCATCGAAAAATCGGAGACTGATTTAATCAATTGTTGAAGTTAATCGTCACATGGTCTATCCATAAATTATAGTAATGAGGGAGAGAGAGAGACAGAGAGCGGAGATGGAGAAATATATCTCAACAAAAACTCAGTTTACATTTTCTTCAGTATGCGTACAGTTTTGATTCCGTATTTCAGAAATTTCAGCAGTTAATCATTAATCAACTATCCGATTGACGATTACAATTGAAAAGAATGTAATCGTTAACCGCAATTAACGACAAATAAAGTAGGAGTTTAATTGTTAATTGCGATTAACGATTGAAGTAGAAATTTATTGGTCAATCGTTGATTAAATTTTTGCCCATCCCTGCTATTTAACGTTTACTTCTTACTGTACTATTTGTCTTACTATTGTTATTCACTGAATATATTTTATAATAAAAGATTTATAACTCGTAAAACTGTTTGATTTTGCTGAAAATCTTTAGCTTATAATCGTTAGCTTATAATAATAGCAAATTAAGTTCGTTTAAACATTTCAAAAAAAGAAAAAGATTTTTACTACGGTTTTGGCTTCATTGTATTGTTTACCCTATATGAAAACATTATTATCAGATGATTGCATAAGTTCGTGCCCGATTTGAAAATAAAATTCAATGATTAAACTTTAAAGAATACAGCTTTATTAATCAATTGTATAGTCACCATTCTTTTCTACGAATAGAAAAGAATATATAAATTTCATATATTAGTTTTACATAATATTTTATATAATACAATAATTTTATATAATCGACTATATAATTTTTTTTACACTCCGCCGCGTAGTACAGTTTGCGACATCTATGAAAATCGGGCATCAACTTATGCAATCATCCAATATATAAAACTTGCATGGCATAGGGAGGGAAATATTGTGATGCAAACATTTTTTTCCTGATATAAAAAATTGTCTCACGATTACAGTTGCAAGTTGCTGCAGCTAAATTTCGAATTTATCTCAACAGCACAGTCACCAGATCAGGGGAATTGACTCGATTTGAGGGGAAAAAGTTATCCCCTCCCTGCCTGTACCGGATTAGTCACGTGACATTATTACACATGCACGACAGAGACGAAATGCATCACGTGACGAAGCTGTGTCGAAAGCGTGGGGGAATAGCGTCGTAAAGGGGGAAGGTAAAGTGGGGAGACAAGTCTTAATCTGGTGACTCTGCTCAACAGTAGTGTTTCCTAGACGTAATAATGAAAAGAATTTGATGTACTTAACAATATGTACCAAGCAAGTTATAACTAGACTGCGGATCTTTATGCAAAATAAAAATATTCTGCATTTATTATGGGAAGCAGGAATAAAATAAAAATTTATTTAACTTCGTTACATTAAAAACAATATTACAGTATTCTTAAATTTATCTAATCTTTTACTGTGTTTTATATTTCACCCAACCAATTTCTTCATAAACGCATATGCTTCATGATTTTATGCATTTATGACAAAAATGAGTAGGTGTAATTTAAAATAGCAAAAATATTTGAAGCATTTAAACATACTATTATATTATTTTCAATCTACTAAACATAATAGGGAAGAAAATAAATTTCTATTTCACTCCAGTTTGTTGCAATGCAGGTAAGAAATTTTTATTTTGCATAAAGATTGGCAGTCTAGTTATAATATTCTTATCCTAGTCCAATGTAAAAATATCAAATATTATTTTGTGTGATAGTGAATTACGGCTGTAGCAGGAGGTAATAGTATAAAAGTATTTTTCAGTAAAAACAGGTAAATGCGATATAAAAATCCATTTTTAATCGATAAGAAAATATTTACGCGGAAACAGAACATGGCATTCATACTCGAGACGCGAGGTAAAAGTGACTGATACATTGCCTCAAGAGACATGAACTATTATTTATTGAACAAATGAGATCAGGTATGGGTATATGTCCTTTTCAGTCTATCTAGATTAAATATTAGCTCAGAAGAAGAGCTGGTTTTAACCTATCCCCTGACACGAACATTTTTTAATTAATTCCATTTATTTTATAGAAACCGTGCGTCGATCGTTGGTCTGTTTGAACTGTCTTATTTCGTCTTTCTTTCGACCTATGAACGGAATCCTTTTATTGGATTCTCGACCAACAGGTTTTCTTCCGATACTCGTCTTTCGTCTCCGTCGACAGAAATCGGTCGGGATTATTTATAAAGATCGCCTTATTATTACAATTGCATGCTGCGGATCGAGTTTTAAATAGTTTGGAATGCTAATAAAACTCGTGGAGCGCGGCTTCGGCTGTGTTAGAGTTGTACAAGTTTGGATAAGTATTCCTCCGACTCGCAGGATACGATAGAGATGATTTTGTAGTAGCAGGGCTTGTTGGGCCTTGGTATTTAAGAAAGTCTTCAAGAGTTTCTAGATCCTTTACCATGAAGAATTTTATCGTGAAGAATTTAGTCTTAGAGGCCTTGAGGGACCTGGAAGATTTTGACGACTTCCAGGATAACGAGACGCTTAAAAATCCCAAGGACTTCGCGGATTTTCAGGATGATCCCAAAGATTAGCGGGTTCTTATAAATTTCTAGAATTCCAAGATCTATAGGATCTATAGGATGCTGGAAGTTCCAGTGATCCCAATGATAGCAGAGATAATAGAGATAGCGCGATCGAGGATATAAGAAATTCAAAGAATTTCAGGAATCTATAGGATGCTGGAAGTTCCAGTGATCCCAATGATAGCAGAGGTCATGTAGATTTCAAGGATCTATATCATGCTGGAAGTTCCAATGATAGCAGAGATCATAGAGATAGCGGGATCGAAGGTATAAGAAATTCAAAGGATTTCAGGGATCTATAGGATGCTGGAAGTTACAGTGATCCCAATGATAGCAGAGACCATGGAGATAACGGGATCGAATATATAAGAAATTCAAAGGATTTCAGGGATCTATAGGATGCTGGAAATTCCAGTGATCTCAATAACAGCAGAGGCCATAGAGATAGCGGGATCGAAGGTATAAGAAATCCAAAGAATTTCAGGGATCTATAGGATGCTGGAAGTTCCAGTGATTCCAATGACAGCAGAGGCCATAGAGATAGCGGGATCGAAGGTATAAGAAATTCAAAGGATTTAAGGGATGTATAGGATGCTGGAAGTTACAGTGATCCCAATGGTAGCAGAGATCATGGATATAGCGGGATCGAAGATATAAGAAATTCAAAGGATTTCAGGGATTCAACGATCACATACCAAGGATTTCAAGTAGTGTGAAGGCACCAGGTATAAAATAAATACGAAAACCTTGGTGGTTCCAAAAATCGATGAAATTACAGGAATTCGAAGGATCATGGAGGAACTTTGAGGATCCAGTGACTGCAGAGAATTTCTACAACTACGGACTCTGTCTTACGAAGTGACTGCTTCCCTCCGACAGCAATAACAACACGATGATTTATAAAACGTACTAATATAATATTTATTGTTTGCAATAAACAGCGTAATATAATATCACCTCTGGCACAATCTCACGATGGCAAGACAACGCGAAAACGGTACATATATTCGGTATTCTCACATCACTTATCTGTTTTCCGCAACATCTACTCGGGCTTCACGGCTTCTCTAACAAAACGGCGTGCGCCGTGTTCTGGACCCGCGGGGTTTAGTTCTGTTTGCACAGCGTACCTCCGCCGCTAACATACGGGCGAGACATTTCCAACGAAATGTGAAAGCGAGGAAGCCCGCGGGCTACGTTCCGCATCGTCGTTCACGTTTAAGTACGATATCGGCGACGGTCGCGGTACGATCGTGAGAAGATCCTATCGGTTCCGCGATTCGCGAACTCTTAGCGACGGATCCCTCGACCACGTGAGGAAGTACAACGTCGAATAAACTAATTAAACGAAAGAGAAAGAACACGGGCAAATGGCGTCTCCTTTTCTCTCTCGTTCGCTACCCGCTACTGTCGAGTTCGTTGTTCACCGGTGTCATCGCGCGGCCGAGGTCTTCTCCTGATCCTAACGCGGACGTCCTCCACAATGTATCATTAATTAATAATATTAATAAACGTAAGGATAATAAGGGCTCAAATACGATAGCAATAAAAATTGTTCGCGAGCCGAACGCGAGCTCTCTGCGCGTTGCTATGGCGGCTGACGAATATTTGGGCGTTTCGGGGTGGGGTGGGGTGGGGTGGGGCAGGGCTATTAATTACGGAAAAATATGTCATGGAGCAACGCTAACAATCTTCGTAAACTTTCATCAATTCCTCCGTCGATTCTCTCTCTCTCTTTCTCTCTCTCTTTCTCTCTCTCTCTCTCTCTCTCTCTCTCTCTCTCTGGAATACGCGTTCTATTTTCCATTCACTCTATCATTCTTTCTTCCTTGCTTGGTCCCTCGATTACTCTCGCATTCTCGCACCACGAAGACACGCATCCCTTGTATAAAAATAATAATAATATTAATAATAATAATAATAATTATATATACGTAATTACGTAGCTCTAATCAATAGAATCAATAATATTAATAATATCAAACTATATGCTGTCTTGCAATAGATGTAACAAAATATAGTACTCATGTTGTAATAATATGCATTTTACAAGCGTATTTTGATCCTTGCTTTGATATCAGTGTATTCGCGGCGCGACGTGTTCGCGTGTATGTATATATAACATATAGATCCATATATTTCTACTTATACATATAACCATGCGTGTGGAAGGTAAAACGAGTGTCGTGATCGTGATATTTCTCTAGTCTGATCCTAGATGCGATGTAATTACTATACTTTTTGATCGATGATGGTGGATGGTTCGTGTCTGTACATGCATGTGTATGTGCATGTTTGTGTGTGCGGGGATATGTGAACGTAACCTTTGAAAAATTACGCGACGAAAATGTCGATTGGTTCGCTTTTCCCAGTGCCACAGTTAATCCTGGCTTCGCTTTGCGAGAGAAACAAAACAATATGATCGTAGGCTCTCATTTGTCCAGCTCGGCCGTTCGTTTTCGGCGATCATTGACGATTTTGCGCGACGTCGAGATTCGGTTTCTGTCATAATCGAGATAAACCCGGGTCTCACGTTGCTCGCTTCAAGAATTTGGATCCTCTGGAACTCTCTAAACAACAACCGTCTATGACAAGACGAATAAAAATCTTTCCATCGAGTTCAAACATAAAATTGCCCAAGCTTTAATATTTTCAAGAATCATTGGCGTACATAAAAACTTTAAACATTCAATACCGCACGCGACATCAAAAAGCTTCGTTCCCATAGGATCCAAGTCTTGAAGTTCATCCCCATGTATGTACAAGATAAAAATTCGAAATTTATAATTTAAAAGAATACGCTCGCTAAGGCTTCAGCTCTCGATGTGATTTAACAAGAGAAGACAATTAAATTTTAGCGGAAGCACTGACCCGGAATGGGTTTGTCGTTCAAGGTCGACTACGGGTACCAATATGCCGTAGCTACCTAAACCTAAACATAGTCATCATCGGTCGTCGCGATGAGTCCACGGTGCGTTTCCATCGGAATTTCGCGTTCGTTTGGTCGTCGGACCACTATCGTATTTTCATCGTTCGTTCGTGAGAATTACGTATCTGAGAGTAATACTTGGTGTCTTTGTATAATATCAAAGGATCCTGGGACGCGCAGGACGTGGAATGATAGCGAAATACTCTACGTGGAAAGTGTGTAGTGTCCTCGTTGGCGGCACAAATCAAACCGGAGACTCGAGTGAGTTCGAAATTGAGATTCCTGGCTCCCCGCGGACGAATCCGAAATGGTTTTTTGGAGTCTGACTCCGGAAATCCTGAGGACGAGTATGACACTGTGCGATTCTATCTGGTATATCTATAACGCATGTATACGTGTCTCTGCGTGTACGTGTATGTGTGTGCATGCATTTACGTGCGCATGTGTTTACGTGTACACGTGTGCGAGCGTTAACACTACGAATAATGCTCGATGGCACCGGTCTATCTTGTAATGGCGGCAGAAAATTCGAGAGAACGCAAGAAAACAGTTCTGCGCGCGAGTCTCGGTACAAAATAAAAACGCTTTCTCCCATGCTGAACGCGTAAACAAGAATTTAAACTCTATAGCGACGATACAATAATAATAGAGCGACGATCTCTTCATATACAATCTTATACGTCATACGTATACTTAACGCGTAACGGAGTACAGAGGAGGGGGCAAGGGGCAGGGGGTGGATTCCTTAAATCAATTTTGATTGATTTACAATATAGCCATTGCGTGTCAACGACGACGCCGACTCTTTTTTTCTCTCTCTCTCATTCTCTCTCTCTCTCTGTGTCTGTCTAAGCTAACAACCATCGATATAAATTGTTCACAAGTGAAAACAAACAATATAGAACATAACGAGTCGCCTCGGCTGGAGCAACATAAGCCCCGGCCATCGTGAAAGCTACAACGACACAGACGTCGCGCGAACGTGCGAGCCTCGTTATAAAATTTACAAATTTCACGTCCGATATTCTCGGGAACAATAATAACAAACAATCTAGCAGCGAGGTCGGGCTCCCGCGTTCGCGGACTCTGAACGGGTACAGCTCCGGGCGACAACTATCAACTAACAATCATCTGACTTCTTAAATCGCAACATCAGTCCCTTCGGCGGGCCCCGGGAAGAGCAACGTAGCCTTCTTCTTTCTTCTTAGTCTTCTTCTTCTTCTTCTTCTTCCTCTTCAGCAGTACAGCGTTCCTCTTCGTCCTCGTCCATCCTCTTCGTCCTTTCGCAACCAACTCGATCCGAAAATGGAGCACTGGCGGCCCTGAAAAGCTCTCTGTTCACATTGCACCGTGTCGACGATCCTTCGAACCGCGATCGCCGACTGCTGCCGCTCTCATTCTGTCCCTCAGACTTATTTACACCGAGTCACATGCGGGCAGAAGCCTGCGCTCGCATGTCCTCCCCCGCGTTTCTTTCACGTGTTGCCGGTGTCGTGAACGTGCGCGTGGCCATGCGCCGAATTCGTTAGAGGTGAATGAGCTATGTGAGCCGGGGACGAGGGTAGCTCGATTAGGGTGACGTCGTAGCCAGGAGCTGTCGGCGGTTCGCCAGGATCGCCAGGATCACCCGGCGACCCGGGATTCGGGTTGCGCTCGTTGTTCGGGTCCGGATTCACTCGAGAATGGCTCACCTCCAGCAGGAACAGGTCCTCATCCACGTAATATCGGATCATGTCGTCGTCAATTTTCGCTGTAATTCTGAAACACGTGGACATCCTGGTTAGCCAGTTGTTTTTCGCCTAATCCTGGGTTTCAGGCTGTTGCTACCCTGCTGAAAGCTTTTCTGGGGCCGAGATCGACGGTAACAGCCGGCTCGCATCAGCGATCTCTAATCGATCTTTCTCGTCGGCTCTGACCACGGCCGTCTCTAGTACAGGCCGAAGCATGTGATATGGTAACACTGCATGCAGACAGAACATCAGTTCGATCAGCTGGTCCGATCAGGCTACTGAACGACTCCAAATCACTTCAAATCGGACTGAGACAGCGTTTCCAAATTTACCATGTCCCGCCCTGTACTAGAGACGACCGTGCTCTGACACTCGAGCCGTTC